>RJVU01011283.1:2351083-2361465 GCA_003731715.1 Anabarilius grahami | reverse complement strand
TGTATTCATTCACATTTTTGGGTTACCTCTTATGCACACAGGAATTGGGTTACCTTCATTATTTACAGGCTTTATAGCCAACCTCTAAGATTTCTTTGCTTTTTTTGGATATTTCGAATTTCACAGTTCAGACTGATATTACTAATTCTTATCATGCATGTATCAACCATATTCGTCAACCACCAATCTGAATATTGTGAATAATGTGACCCCTCACTGTCTATAGCTGTTACAACCCTGTCAGGAAGCGAGTTGATTGACATCCTGCCGCTTTGAATTGAACTTATTCACTGAAACTATTCTTTCCCCCCCCCTCTCTCTGTAGACTAGCATAGGGTTTCCTTTAGACATGTTTGAAATGACACTGCAGCGTTCATGACTGGGAGGAGAGAATACGGTTCCCACTTACCCATAAGTAAATTGACATGATCAGATTACGTGCTCCTGATCAGAGCCACATGCCGAGGTGCATTGATTGAGTCTGCGGATGCCTTCCTGTTCATCTTCTCATGCACCGTTTGCAAAGTCTGCTCATCTGAGGTGAAACATCCTCACACACACACACACACACACACACTGCCTTGCAAACAAACTCGCTCACATATGGTTTCAGTAAGGCTGTTATCTGAGCCACAGAAGAGTGTAGATTCCCACTGTCACCAAGGTGCTCCTCTGATGAGCTGTAAATGCTGACGTGTTGTAAACTATTGGATCTGATTTCAGACAACCTCATTCGGATGTAGTTTGTTTTATAAATTGTGCACTTGAATACTTTCACTTTTTCTTTGATAATTGCGTATTGCTATTATACAGCAGTGAATAATTTTTGTCATGATGTAATGGCTCACCGTAATCATACGTTGAATTCAGCAGTGAAAGCAGTACATGGAATGAGGGGGAATGGAAAACATTCATTTTATAATGCAGTTTTAAAGTCTTACGGTGAAAATACTTGTACGGCACAATGTCTGGTAATAGTCAGGAAGTTTCATATAATGTTTCTGCTCATTAAAGCGGATGCCGTACAACCCAAAAACTTTGCAGGGAATAAAAAAGCTCCGCTGTCACTTTAAAAGCACTCTCATTCACTGGCAGTTGGGGAAAAGACTGGCAGTTGGCCATTTTCACATAGGCTGGCTTGACCCCACTGCAAGCCTGAAAATAGTAGTGAGCAGACACTGCAAAAGCAGAGGCAACCAGAAATGGCTTTTCCACCAGTGTCTGATTTTGTTCTGAAAACAGTAAATCTTGTGAAGTTTATTTTCTTTGCAGCATCTGTGTTTTATAATGGTTCTTTTAATTTGTTTTCACTTTGTCCACCGGGATTGCTTTTATCCGGCACTTTCTGGCCTCTCCTTTTACTTACTTTTCTTTTTTTTTCTCCCTCTTCCACTTGTAGTACTCCTCCTTTGAAAGTGTGTATTTTAATAATGATAGCTTTGGGAATTGGCACAGGCAGACTTGACATGACAGCGCCGTCCCCCTGAGTGCGGCGGTACCGCCATTGTTCCTTTTCCTCTCCACTCATCCCTCTTTTTCCCCTCCTCCCCTTCCATCCTAATCCCTACCTCCTGTGAACTACGCTCTTACAGGAGCATGTCTGGGAAACCTGGACGAGCTCGAAAGACATGAATGGGTGAAACAGAATATATCAAAGTATTCCCAAACCGAGAGAGTATGACTTTTTTCTAGGAATCCAGATCTTCCGCAGATGCTTCTAAAGCCCAGCGATTTCTCAGTGGCTGACACTTTGGAACGCTGTGCGATATTTTGTCCCCAGGATTGTCCGCCCATCGAGGTTGTGTTTTTTTTAATTCACGGTGTTGATGCAATTAAAATGGGATGATGTTTGCGTAGGAATGTTGTTGTTTTTAGCTTTTTGTGTGCAAATCAACCAAATAACGAATGGAAAGTGCCAGTTTAGATGGATCGCTTGTGTTCATTGCTTTATTAGATGCAAATAGAACAGCTTGGGGGAGAAAAACAAGATATCAGTGACAGGGCGGCCAGGTCTGTGCCATTAGAAGAAAATGCAAATGGAGCGGAGTGAGCTAGAACAGAAGGGTCAGGTGACAGAGGGTGACCCGGCCGGCCTCTTGGAATTAGGCCTGCGATGGCTGTGGATTTGCATTGATGGATCTCCTTTCCATTGGCTTGTCATGTATCACTGCGCAGGCCATCACACATGAGTCATTAATCAAATGACAACTCCATAAGCAGTATCGTTTTGACTAGCCAGGCGCCTTGCCTCTCTCGGATGTGCCATTCTTGAGGGTTCCGGCCAAAGCTGCCACACTCGTGTTTACGTCATTCAGTGGCTGAGTTTCACATCATCTCGTGCGAGGCGTCTGGTTTTTTGAGGGCTTAAGCTTTGCCGCCGTGACGCTGTTTGCGTGCTTGTCCACGGGCGAGTTGGGTTTTGATTTAGTGGGGGTTAAAAAGTTTGCAGAGACTGAGTGTGTCCTTCATGGAAAGATGCTAAATTCATTAAGATTTTTCTTCCTCTACTCCTCGTCTTTGTCCATCAGAAGCACCATTATGGGTTTTCAGGCTGCTTCCTGTTCAAATTCCTTTTCTTTTCTGCTGCTCTTGCGCACAAAAGGTGGCTGCGCTTGGGGTGTAGTGGTTTTGAAATGTGAAGTGCCCTTGAGATCCGGGCCCTGTGTGGAATGGCGGAGGGGTTTGAGTAATGTCTCCAGCCGAAGCAGGCCTTTATCGAGGGCCATGAGGCCTAAATGGTCTCTCTTTGGTTAAGCACAAAGACAACGTTTCTGGGTATTAGAGAGACACAGAGAGGCTGGCTAATGATCTAAAACCCCTCCAACACTGTGGCACGGCCGCTCTCAGCGCTTTTGCCCTCAGATAATCATTGTTTTGTGTCTCAGGTATTTCTCTGAGCCCCTGAATACCCTCTTCCTGGAGATATTACAATGGAAGCAAGGAAAATCTTTGCTGAGATTAATAATGGAGTTAAAAAAATGAAAAGAATCAACTTTGTGTGGAATATTTGTGCAGCATATATGTGCACTAAATAGGTTTTTGGTTTTGTGGTGTGGAAGCATGGATCAAATTGATGCATGTATCATTTGGATTGAAAAGCAACACAAAAACAATTGAAAGCTGATTAAAAGTGGATAATTAAGGGGAGGGCTGTAGAAACCTTTTATCTGTTGTGTTTGTTTCCCTGAGAGAACATGCTCTATTATGAATTAATTGTGTATTTTAGCACAACTGGAATACTGTTTTGACCATTCAGCATTTTTTTTTCTTCTTTTACGCAAGAGTGGGTGCTGCCATTTGTTACTTGAATTTGTCTGGCTTGCGGCATCATCCACTTTTAATTATTTTTAGCTATACAAAACAGCTTGTTATGCTGCTTGATATTGCAAACTTTTTTTCTTAGCATTATATTTTAAGGTATTAATGTAATTATAATCAAACTGGTTTGTAGCGCAAATAGTTTTACCATTTACTGCACTTTATTATTCTAGGTATTTACCTATAGTGAATGAATTGGAAGTCTCACTCATTCACAAAAAAGTTGCTCAATTCCACATTGCAAAATAAGGTGGATGCAACATATCAGTTAGGACTTAAAGGGATAGTTCACCCAAAAATGGAAATTTTGTCATCATTTCTAAAATTCTATCTTCTTTTGTGTTCAGCAGAACAAAGAAATTTGAGTTGAGGGTAAGTAAATGATGACAGAATTTTCATTTAATGTTTTTGAAAGAAGTCGCTTAATATGATCACCGAGGTCACGTTTATCAAAAATATCCTTCAGAAATCATTCTTGTATGCTGATTTGGTGCTCAAGAAAGATTTTTTTTTACTATCAATGTTGAAAACTGTACTGCTTAATATTATTATTATGTGAGTCTGACAACAGCTTTTATTTGAAATGGGAATCTTGTGTAAAAACATAAATGTTTTTACTGTATTTATTGATCAATTTAATGCATCCTTGCTGAATAAAACAATTTATTTCTTCAAAAAAAAATAAAAATAAAATCTTAATCATTATGTATGTGACCTATAGAATTATAATTTGAATACAAACTCACATTTCTTTAATTTTTTTTTTCTTTCACAGCCAAACTCACCAGTCAAGAATCCTATAACAACTTCACCAACAACAACATGGGTAACCCACGCCTGTCTCCATTACCCAGTTTGACGGTCGTGCTACCACTGGCTCAGATCAAGCAACCGATGACCTTGGGCACCATCACCAAGCGCACTGGGTGGGTTTCTGCACACTATTTAGCACTTAAAGGTGTTGGGTATAGATATTTTAATGTTATTTAACTTAACAAATCATGATTTATAATTGAATTCCAACTGAAGTGCAAGAGAAATCATCAAATCGAAAATTAAATGTTGATACTTGAGGTCAGTCTCAAGAATCTGCTACTTGCTTTTGGTTACAATCACCTATTATCTTTGCCATTTGGTGTGTTGTGACTTTAAACCAAGAAGAGCTCTTAATAGAAATGATGTTGCCATGTTAAGGCACAAGGTACTTAATATAGTTAAAATCTCATAAAACATATTAATTTGTGTCATCTGTTAGATGGGTTATACACAGCAACTTTACACAGTTAGCTTATGTTGCAGACCAGGCTACATTGTCAGTTCTCTAGCACGTTAATGGAATATAATTTTTGTAAGTCACTGGACATGTAAAGATCATTGATGCTGCAGCCATTGCTGGTGATAGCATTTCTCATTTGTGAGAACTGTGTTAGGAATTTGAAACAGCATGAGTTTGCATGAACTCTTAAGTGTCATCAAACCGTCATTTGCCAGAGGATTGCCTGAATTTACACAAACATGCAAACCTGCATTCTCCCACATATAGATCTTTGCTGTAGTCGGTCGTTAGTTCCTGAGCCAGATGTATTACAATCACTGGACGCAGCATGCGGTTGCTCTCCATGTAACATGAACACGCCGGTAAAGACTGGTTGCCATATCAATGACTGCAGTGTGCATTTACATACTGACTAAACATAATTATGGCTTATTCCAATTGTTTATTTTTATTTAAATGCAAAGTTTGAATGGGAAATTCGCTAACGAAACAGTGGCACATCGGGTCAACTTTAAATAGGCAGATTTATACAAGGCCCTGAAGCTCATTGTCATGCAGAACACTTTGCGCTGAGGTTGTTTTAAGGGCTCTCGCTCATCTAGTTTTGAATTGAAGAGTCGTCAAGAGTGCATTAGTTTGAAGTTTGAATAATTCAGCTTTGCGTATGGTTTAGTTTCTTGCTTTGGAGACCTTATATGCTCTTAGTCCTCATTGAAACTGCCTTTTCTACAGACTTGCTAAGTCTGAGGCTGTACATTGTGACATAGTAGACGTCACAGTGGTGTCCAGTCCCTTTTCATCCTTTGTCTTTATCTCCTTAGCTGAGGCTAGCATATGTGGCGGCAGACAAGAGACGTCCTATGTTGTGCTGAACCGTGTTCTGCGTCTATGTATATGTCAGTCAGTCAGCTGTACCCACCTGTCTCTGCTCATATTCTCCTTGCCCATCAACATGCCCAAAAAACCCTACACTCAGATGTGCAGCACTCAGAGCTGTGGCTGGTGAATGGCAAATGACTTGGCCACCACATGGGAGATCGTCCTCTTTACAGACATGGTCTCTTGTAATAATGCAACTGGACATTTAGTGTTGTGGCTGAATCAAGCGGGCTAGTGCAGGAGGAAAGCAGGTTGAAACAATCCTTGCCACAAATGTCTTAAAGGATTAGTTCACTTCAGAATTAAAATTTCCTGATAATTTACTCACCCCCATGTCATCCAAGATGTTTATCTCTTTCTTGCTTAATGTGTTTTTTTTTAAACTTCAAAACGTGATGGTTTAAATAAATGTGAGCGCTGCACGTTACATAGTAAATACATGCGCTGTTGCACGTTCTACTGGTTCACGCTGTCAGAGCAGTTCACAATCAATGAATATCACAGATTTACGCCAAGCTATTGGTGATTGCTTATGATCTACTGTTGATGAATTATGACATTGTTTACCTTATGGTGTTTACGTATATCACCTGCAAACTCGTCACCTATCAGAGAAAATCGCCCTTCTAATAAGCACAGATGCGTTATATACAAGCTTAACACATATATACATATACAGTTGTATACAGTTCTTACACATAAGCGCCACCTACTGGCAGAGAGTGAATATACATTTTTATTAATTGCGTCTGCTATTTTGCACAACTGCAAAAATCAACCCATATTTTCACGCAGCATACACAAATTGTTAACCCATGGATCGAAAATAAGCAAATGCGCATATAATCAAATATAATCATTTATAATTTTGACTAATCCTTTTTCTTGAAAAATGGTGTAAAGGCTGAAAAATGTGAGGTTTATCATTTTATGAAACTTTTTTTGTCCAAACCTGTATTTTAACTGTAAGGTTATTTAAATTGTAGTTTATAGAGTCATTTAATGGGTTTGTATGTTACCATAGTATAGACAATGCTCTACCCCGCTCATACTGCTTTCATTTTATCTGTGCAGGTCTTAGAAAAAGGTCCTAAAAACCCACCAGATACCCTGTTTTATTTTCAGCTTTATTTCAATGAACGAAAATGATTTTTACTAGTTTTTAACAATAACAACACTGTTTTTGATTCACTTAAAAGAATTGAGTTCTTTGTTCAGACTGCAAATTCTCATTCTTGTGTACTTGCGACATGCTTGCTTTGAGCGTTTCAGACCTTTTTTTAATGTTAAATATTTTAATATAAAACTTCAGTGCCTTAATGCTTGTTTGCCTTGATGATGATTTTTAATGTCTATGCTGCTAATCAAGTTTGATTTTTCAGTCTGTACACAAGAAAGAACAAATGGTGCTGGGACACGACTGATTCTGATTCAAACCTCATGACTTTCACCATGCACCATGTCTGGAACATGTAGGCCACAGTTCTAACTACTGACTTTTAGATCTTTTATTCCAGCGTAGCTCAGTATTAACTTTCAACTAATACTTTACTCACTAAAAAAACACTTGTTTTGTAAGCACGAGAAGTGTCTGAATGAGACGGCAATGTGAGTCTTGCACTGTGTTAATGTACTTTGCCGTTCCAGGAGCTGTGTCACTGTGTGACCTTCTTTTTCTGTGAACCACTTCAGCTGTTCTCCTGATTTCAGCTGTCAAATCAGCCAGCGCAGTGAGGTCTGATATCAGTACTGATGACTTCATTGCCCCCTTTTCATGTGTCTGTTAAGTGATGAGTAACCTTTCTACTGAGTAACCTCCTTTTGTTCTTTACTTCCTCCTCCTCCTTCATCAGCCATCTCAGTACCATTTTTAGACTGTGTTTACCCGCATATTAGTACAGTAAGACTGTAGAGAAGGTGCTAAAAGTACGTCAATCCCACTGATGCTAGTGGTGTTTCATTCATGACAGACTTGTCACTGCTTTGCTGTCTTATTCCTGTCTTTTAAAGACTGACTGCAACAGCAAATAGTATTACTGTGTGGGCTTGAGTTTGTTTTAGTCCCATTCAAATTCCTGTTTTAGTTCTATTTGATGTTTACACAGTTTAACCATTTATCTTGTCCTCAACAAACAACCAATACTATAATATATTTGTAGGTTTATACTGACATAGCATTTATTAAAACCCTATCTCATAAAAGTCTCATTGACTGTTGACTTATATATGAGACAATAATCAACATTACAAAATAAGACCACAAATGTATATATATATACACACACACACGTTTGGAAACATTAACAATTTTTAATGTTTAATGTTTTAATTTATTTAATCAAAAATATGGTAAAAACAGTAATATTGTGAAATATATATATGTCTCCTTTTTTCTTTTACCTTAAAATGTATATATAAAACGAAAATTAAATATATTATAAATCACTTTAGAGGGAAAATAATATATATTCTTTTTTATATTAGTGACAAAATCTCCACCATTTACTGATGGTGCTCTTCTCTCATACAGCAGAATATGAATGTATGTGTTGCTGGATGGCTGGGTCTAACCTTACAGATGTAGTAGGCTTAGTGTAATACGTGAATTGAGCTGCTTTTGGGCCATTGTCTCATAGTGCCGTAATGACCGTACGAATATCCAGCCATGTGACATGTCACAGCGTAAAGCTTTTGCTCAAATCACCTCATTTTAATGCCTTTGGAAGTGCAGCATTAGGCTCACAGAGAGCAGAGAGATAAACGTGTGAAAGATTATTCTGCTGAAGTGGGGTTGTTGCCCTCGACGCTCACTGGCTGTCATTATGTGACTTCTTGCTTCCTGTTAACAGGCATCTTTCCATGTAAACATTTCTCACGAATAAAGATCCTCATAGCTCTCTACGGATTTGGATAAAATCTGCTTTTTCACTTGCTTTTTATGTCATTGTTATGGTTTGCAGTCAGGTCTGATCTTATTAGAAGTGTCATGTGATAGATAGATATTATGGTGTTGTCCTACTTATTTCAATGCAGATGTGTCCCGTAATCTTTTATAGGCATTTTATATCTCACAATTGCCAAACTGATCATCAATGCTGCTAAACAAACCCAGGTTTAACATGTTTCCATCTCCCTGGAAACGTATTCATTTAGCATTGGCGTCCATCCATTTTCACAGCTGGATATTTGCTGAGTCCATTCAGCTGAAGTGTCTCACTCGAGGGTTGTACTGCGACACTTGAGATGCAACTAAGCAACCTGCCGATTTGATTGTTTTGCTCGGCCCATGATGTTTGTGTATCTTAAGCACTGTGTGCGAATATGATTCATTCATTATTGGGAATGTCAAACACAATGGCAATTATAAGCTAAACTTTAGCCTGACCATCACTCATCTCTCTCGCCATGATTTGTTTGATCTGGAAAATTCTTCATGATAGAAGTTTGCCAATGAGAAAGATTCAGTGTCTGTGTAAAACTGTGAGGTTTTGTTTCGCAGACAGTGATTCACCCCTACTGAATAGTAAACTCATCCAAAGGGCCGCAGAGTGTGCGATGACTTCTGCCAGAGTTGGATTTCATGTCCTTTTTATTGCTTTTGGGAAACACTATTGGCTGTAAAATGTTTACGGTCATCCATTGCTCTGGCTGTAGATCAGGGATCCACTTCTCCTTTCTACTAACCCTTTAGCATAAAACAACATCTCTCATAGCATCTTACTTCAATTAAACCACTATTGAACTTCTCTTGAACTGTCAGACAGGAAGAAACTGACCTCATGTCTCCCATGTCCATCCTAAACACCACCAATGAAGTAAAAAAATTTAAAAAATGTTAAAAATGTTAAAGTCCACTATTTTATGGTATCATAAAATGGTAAACTGTTTGCCCAGTCAAATCAATAATAATGCTTTTCCCATCTATCTCTGTGTATCTGTCCCTTCATGAAGACCCTACCTCTTTGGGGCTGGATGTTTTTCCATTAAAACTCCATGGTGAGTTTTTCCAATTCACTCCCAGCATGCTTTGTCCGCGCTTCAGCAAATGATTGCGTTCATTCCATCTTTCATTTGTTTCCAAGAATTTTTTCCTGTTTTTAGTTTCTTTAGTTTATTCTAGCACGCTGTGGGAAGAACCAAGAGATGTGTTTTTTATTGTACTTTTTTGTTCCATTTCTGTATGTGGATTTGCTGTTTGTCTTTTGTGTATTGTTTTTTTAATTGCTAATCTAATTTGTTTTAATTGAAAATGTTGCCTGTTGCATAGCTATATTCTTCGGAAAGGCCACTGTGAGGGGAATGTTAGTGAATCAATGTATTTTGTTGGTCATAAGCATATCAGCTTGGCGTTTAAGTCAAGTTACTCAGTGTCATTGAATTCATGGGAAAGAGAAAAGAGTTTTTGTTCTAGAGTTCATCTCAAAATATTGTGTTTTGCTACATTAGACAATATCAGAGCTCTGTTTGTCAGCCCGTCCTGCGGTTTAAACGAACCTTCTCTTCAAAGTGATCCTTCCTTTCCTGCTTTGTTTTTTCCAAACAGAAGACAGAGGTTGTTTATTCAAAAATGCCTTTGTGTTCACATTCATATTGCTGTCATTATGATTTTATTGGCTGGTGACATTTGGAATAAGGGTGAAAAAAGTATTGGTGCGCCGCACACAGCTCTCGTGGATGGTTGAGTCAAATGTGTGCTATGCAGTTGCAGTCATTCATCTTCTTCATCCTTTAATTTGATGTGACAGTTTTATTTGGACAATGTATAATCATTGGCTTGAGTGTATATGGAGAAAAACACGAAGGTTTTTATTAGATGCAAACTCAGAAAGTTACTTTGCTGTCAAAAGGGGGCGATTATTATGAAAGCAATGCATCATTTTGCTGAAAAAATAAAAGTATTTGCATGTTT
>RJVU01011283.1:2294981-2327958 GCA_003731715.1 Anabarilius grahami | reverse complement strand
ATCTTTCTTGAATAAATAATATGAAATTACTTAAAATAATACAAATACCAATAATGACAGAAATATTAAATAATAACAAACGTAAAAATACTGTGGTATATTATAACATTTTCAGTTTATTATTTGAAATGTTTGTTGTATTATTTATTAAAAATAAAAGCTTTGGAGTGTGACATTATATCTAGTTACTAATATGGCCATCTACTTGACTTTCTTACTAACCATTCAGCTTTACATGGCATATTTTTAGTCTTTATATTGAGCCAAGAAGGAAGCAGAAAGTCTCTATCTTTCTTTCTTTAACTCTTTTTCCTTGAGGTGAAGGTAAATCATTCAGCACTTTTGGTGTCTGTGCAGCATTCTTGTCTTGCTGAAGTCCTTTTTTGGCTGTGAGGAGAGAACAGAATGATTTGAGCACATGGTGGATTATTTTAGTGGACAGTAAAATAAAACCGGTAAAGAGGACAGTCTGAAAATACACTCAGAAAATACACATTTTTAATGCTTTTTTCATATTCATATATTTTCATATACATTTTCATATATTACGTTTTTATATGTATAATAGAGTTGATGGGCTCTTTAACTTGAGCAAGTTAGCAGCCACCCAGAACAGAACATCCTAGCAACCATGTAGCAACATGATGAAGAACACTCAGAACACCCCTATATGTGTGAACTGAGGGTGTGTGTGTGTGAGAGAGAGAGAGAGAGAGAGAGAGTGAGAGAGAAAGAGTTTGTCTGTAGTGCCAGGGGCGGGAGCAGCTGCTCTTTAAAGCGACTGAATGGACAGCAATGTGTCAAGCATCTGCTGTGTACTCGCTCAAAGCATTTACCTCCACAGTGCTGCAAGCCACTCCAATACACAACCACTCGTACTGTCAACATATGAACCCCCTCCTCATCATCCATACAATGATAAACAATTGAGTTGCTAAGTTGTGATTTAGGATCAGTTTTTTGGATGCTTTCCAGCCACTTTGCATTTGCTTGAACACTCTGTCCATGTCCATTGGAGGAGTTGGGTTGTCGTATGTGGACTTGTGTGAGTGTTTTAGGGCATAATCAAACACATCTGGTCGAGTGGGGTTAGATGTAGGAGTGTGATGAGGTGACAGGAAGGACATGTGCAGACGTTGGCACTCCATGTGCCATTAAGATCCTTGCAGCCATGATGGCAAACAGCAGTGGGCGAGTTGTAGACTCTTCTCACCTTGACCTCAGTATCTCAGTCTTACAGTATTTGACTGCCTGTTAGTTAATACATTAACTAATGTTAACTAATCAACCTTATTGTAAAGTGTTACCATTTATTTTTAGTATAGGTTATTATTCTGTTATTGGTATCCCCTAGAATTTTTACTTTTTTTTTTTTTACAAGAACGTCGGTCCTGGGGAGCCTTAGTCTTGCAGAGTTTAGCTCCAACCCTGATAAAACTCACCTGCCTGTAGCTTTCTAGCAACCCTTCAGCCCTTGATTAGCTTGTTTAGGTGTGTTTGATTAGAGTTGAAGCTGAACCAAAGCCACTGGAAGGAAAGCCTGCAACCTTTAGCCAAAAAAGCATAACACGCCTAATGCTAATGCTCCCCTCTTTGTCAACACGCTGGAAAGGAGACCAGTGGCCGTCAATTTTCGTTGCAGAGGTTCCGTGTTTACGTCCAAACATGGGCTCAGTATTGGCCAGCTCCTGCGTCAGCATAACACGCATGCGTCATGCTGCTCACGTGACCAGAGCCGGCCAACACTGAGCCTGCGTTCGGACGTAAACACGGAAGCTCTGCTACGAAAATAGCTTAGCAGTATGACAGGGGACAGACGAATTTGTTGAATAAAGTCGTTACTTTTTTGTTTTTGCGCACAAAAAGTATTCCCGTCGCTTCATAACATTAAGGTTGAACCACTGTAGTCACTAGGGATGGGTATCGTTAAGGTTTTAACGGTATTACTACTCTTACCGATACTGCTTATCGATCCGGTACTTTAACGGTATTCTTATCTGTACTTTTTGTTTAAATATATAAGAGCTGAATTAACATTGCTTTATGTTATACAGTGTCCGGCATTTTTGGTGTTTTATATAAGATACAGTAAGAACATGAACAAAGAAACAAAGTAAAACAAACTGACAAATACAATAAAACAAAGATACAAATGAAATAACGTTCTTTCATTTGTTCATGTGTTCAGGTGTAATATAGGCCTAGCCTATAAAATAAATCTAAGTAACCAAATGTAAAATAACACTGCATGGTTTTCACAGTATAAATTAATAGATTAATGCTTATTAAAGCTAACTATATTCAGTAGAAGCGCTGTGAGTGATTTTCTCTTTGTATTTTGTTGTTTGATTAACACTGGAGCGCGCACACACAATTCAGCCTGAGGAACAGCGTCTATTACGCGGATTATTGTGCTTTCAAAGTTTTAAATAATTATCAAACATTTACTGCAATTTAGCAACAGTAAAGACTGCATTTTACAACAATCACCGATTGTGCTGATTCTGATGTTAAGTTTGGGTTTAGGGAGGAACAAACACGCACAGCTATGAATAGAATGAAGGTGTGCTAGACGAAACGCAGCTAATTTTTAATAGTTTTACCTTAGATATCTTCTTTATGATCATTGGGAGCCAAAATCGAAATCAAAAATAAAATTAGCTTAATATCACTGGCCTAAAGTGTAAGCAGATGTTTAGTTGTTTAGTTCTCTCCTCCATCGTCACCATTAAACAGGCTTTCATGTTGTGAGCGGCTGCGTGCGCTGTAGCTCCTCTGCGTGAGCGCGATCTCTCTTCTGGATTGCGAAAGCAAAAATGCATCATAGACAAATGTCCTAATATTATTGCATACAGAAACAGCTCTGGCGACTCTGGCGAGATAGAATTAGCAAGATAATGTCTATATAGCAATAATAAATGTACGTGTATTTTCTTCATAATTTCTCCAGTACCGATAGCAGAACTGTTAACGTCAGAGCTTATCGATACACCGGTCTTTCATAATTTAGCCCCGGGCCCAATTTAATACCGGGTTTCGGTACCCATCCCTAGTAGTCACGTTGACTATTTTTTACCTTTCTGGACCTCAAAAGGTGCAATGACGTTGCTGCCTATTTGTGGATCAGATACCCTCGGATTTCATCAAAAATATTTTAATTTGTGTTCTGAAGATGAACAAAGGTCTTTCGGGTATGGAACGAGAAGAGGGTGAGTACTTAATGACAGAAATTTCATTTTTGGGTGAGCTGACCCTTTCAGATTATTCAGCTATACTCCGACTATTCAATTGAAAATATAGCTTTGCACTTCCCTAGTAAATTCGCACATACTCGTCTCATGCTGCTGAAATGCTTCCCATTCCTCTCTCAGCAGTTAGGATCCCTCAGCCTGTGAAAGTACATACTTGCTTCGGGCACAGTGTGTTCTGTCTCCGTCTTCCCCACTGTGTATTTTTGTTTTACGTGTGTGTGCGTGTGCGTGTGCCCGCCTGCATGTTTCTGACAGCCGCAGAAAAGCACAGCTCTTAGTTTCGGTCCCGCTGTCCCAGCCTGCCACATCCGAGCGTACCAGCATGCTCTGACGGGGGTCTCAGAGTGACGGGCCCCCTCCAAGGTGGGGCCACAATTAAAAGCTAAGAACAAAAGCTCTCCGCGCCAAAGCGTGGGCCTCAGCGACTCAACATATGCCCGCCGCTCCCAGCACAGCCCTCCAGACACTAATGGACTCTGACAGCGTCTCCGCACGAGGCGGCATTATCTTCCCCCAGCATGCACTCTCACTCCATAATGTATTGATCAGGCAGCTGCGATGGTATTTTTTACACCTCCGAGTCGGCGCCTGATGTACGCCACTTCATTGAGTCATTACAGTGAACGAAGAGTGGCGTGCAGAAAGAGCTGTTAAAAATGAATAGAGGATGAAAAATGAGAAAGCATTCCATCAAACCCCGCCTCTTCCTCACCGCTCTCCGGCCAGGAGACAGCAAGTCTGTTGTATTTGTTTTGTGTCTTTTCGATTGTCGTGTGAGTGAGCGTGTGCCATAGTTAATGTTGGTTTTTATAGCACATTGCTGTTGAATACTTTGGTTAGTGGACAATCAAAGTTGTTACTTTTTTGTAACTGCACGGTTATGAAGTTTCACCTGTGTTGACCTCATTACAGTTCCATATCATTTGTGTGTATGTGTGTGTTTGTTTCTTCTTCTTTTTTTTTTTTTTAATGAAGCAGCCAGTGCAGTCCAATCTTTCCAACAAATGATTCTAATGAATCGGTTCTTTTTAGTGAATCATAGCATCCAGGGAGTGCAGTATAATCCAATTCCGGAACAAATGATTCTTATAAGCTGGTTATTTTTAGTGAATCAAAAACCATACAGCCTGACTAGTGTAGTCTAAACAATTCTCAAACTAATGACTCTTATAGGTTGGTTCTTTTTAGTTAATCATAAGCATCCAGCAAGACCAGTGATGTCTGATTCCCAAAACTAATAATTCTTATGAGTTCTAATGATTCTTTAATTTATCAAAAACTATACAGCATGACCAGTGTAGACGTAATGATGCCTGAACAAATGACTCTTATGAGTCGGTTCTTTTTAGTTAATCATAAGCATTCAGCAAGACCAGTGTAGTCTGATTTATGAACAAATGATTCATATGTGTAGTCCAAACGATTCCCAAACTAATGACTCTTATAGGCTGGGACTTCCTGAATGAATTAAATATGTTGTTGTACTTTGGGAATTATTATTTTTTTTTTTTATATGAATTTACTTAACATTTTGTTTGTTTTTTAAGTAATTATCCAATATATTTATTATCAAGATTATCTCATTATTTGGCAATTAATTTTTTTTTTTTTTTCTCTAATATTTCTTACTTAAAAGTACTAAAAGAATTGTTAATGGAACTGTTAAGGAACTGAAAGTTGAAATTGGAACTACAGTCAGAATCATTAAATCCCTTATGATTTTAATACATTGTCCGTAGTTTTAAATGCTAGTAATGTGGATTATTTTTATTTATTTTTAAATTTTTTTGTAATCTTGAATGGCCGATCTGACATTGACCTCATTCTGATCCTTTTGAGTGGGCATGTACTTTCCATGTGTGTGGAATGAGCTGCCGTTGAAGGATGACTGAAGAGCTGTTGACAGATGTGAGAGGTGAGTTCCTCTTCTGGAGGTGAGGTAATGTGACATGGTCAGATTCTCCTGCACAGCCCCTCCTCTCTCCAGGTGTGGAGGTGAGGTGCTGCGGGTCATTTCCTGTGCAGATGAGTTTCAGTGTGGGAAGATGATCTGAGCTCACCTGCCCACCACGGCCCACAGAGCCATCCTTTGTTTATTCATTTAGTGCCGCAGATTAACCCTGGCCGGCGGGCCTTCCTGGAAACGGTATCCAGGTGACTGTGGAGAGGTGAGGAGCCTCTGCCTCTCTCTCTCCTCACCTGGAAATAAATGTCTGGTCATTTACGCCTGTGCGTTTCCAATCAGCCAGGAACGCCTAAAACGCCTGAGCCGGATTCCACCGTAGCTTCCTCTAAATGAACCCAAAGAGACATGCAGTGCTGATCAATCATGCATTCTCATTCACTACAGCTGCAAATTTGATTTTGCTCAGAAATAAAAATTCTGTCATTATTTTCTCACCCTTATGTTCTAACAAACTTGTATGACTTGAGGATGAGTCCATATGACTTGTACACTATATTCCAAATCTTCTGAAGCCACATAGTAGTTTTTTGTGAAAAATGGATGATAATGTCATAGTTGTTTTTTGTTTTGTTTGTTTTTTAGCTTTCCAGCACGATCATTAGAGTTCATTGGAAAAGTACAAATGTCCGATTTGTGAGCAAATCATTTTATTAATACATATCTGGTTAATGAATTGTTTTATTCAGTTCACAAAATCTGTCTGAATGATTTGTTCACAGATCCCTTGATCCAATTTGTAAGTTCAACTCAATGACTCGATCTGGTCACAGCGATTAACAGCTCATATTATCAATGAAAAATATAAGACTTGAAATAGTCATATGAAGTACTTTTATGATTCTTTTATTGTGCTTTTGGGTCTTTTTCGAAGCTTGAAGTCCTCATTCATTGTGCATTTAAAAGTGCATTTAAAAGACAGATCAGGGCGCTATTGAAAATTACTTCTAGAAAAGAAAGTCTTACGACCTGAGGGTGAGTAAATCATGTCACTTTTTACATTGTTGACTGAACTATTCCTTTAATTTATCTTTCTGTCCTTGTCTCTTGTTTTTCTCTATCTGTCCATTCTGTCTTGAGCTGAGGTGCGCTGGCGTCATCAGCAGATAGAGCGAGCGAGGCAGAAGCGCACACCTCGCACATTTGATTCACAATCTGTTTTGGCAGGCCAGGCAAGCAGGAGATACTGCTCTGGAGCATCAAAAAGGTCTTGACAGTTTTCTTAGCGTGAGCTCTTTCTCTGTTCTTTTTGTTGTACCTGTTTTTTCTGTAATATTAATATAAGTAGATTTATGACATGCATGTATGTCAGCGTTTGTTTGTGTAGCTACAGAAGGAAAGCGTGTGAGGTTTGCTGTCCAGTGCTGTGTACACTTTAGAAGACCCTGTGCCTCTCTCTCCCTCCCCTTGGGAATGTTATCAGTAGAACAGGAAGCACAAGTTATCACATTCTTGGTGCACACGGCTTCAGAAGAATCCATTAATTTGACGACAAGAGCACAGGACCAGATGTGAAAATCTCGCTTGATTTGAACTTTGTCCAGATCTTATCACAGTAATTTATACCTCATTGTCTCAGTCCAGGGCTGGAAAGCATCATTTCCAGATCATTTTAATGGATTTCTCTCCCCACTCCCTCTCCCCCTTGTTTCAGAGGCCTAGAGAATGTGGGTTTGTGTGAAATTATGAAAAATGCTTTCATTAGTATTCCTCCGGCTCACCGAAACAGACCCCGCACATGGACCGCTCTCCCTTCCGTGCGCCCCCGTGCGTAACAGCATTAGAACGGGCTCCAAAACGCGTCCCTCCTCAGGCCAAAGGGCTCGCTGCCAGGTACGCCCATTATTGCGAACTGTCTCTGCACAGGGACGTGCTCGCCGGGATTCGATCGAGGGGCTCTTCCAGAGTGATTGACGTCCGGTGCGGTCAAACAAATGTGCTTCCCTCATTAGAGCCACCGCTGTGCCAGTATTGAACTCATTCGGTTACATTTACTCTGCCAGCCGTAACACAGTCACATGGGAGCGGAAATGTATTCAGGAGCACCGAACACGCAAAGCGGTCTTTCCCAGAAACATGTGTTTCCAATGAACTCCCCAAACTGCTCGCATGTAAGCGGTGGTCAGGCGTACGGGATAATTTATTCTGCTCTGGATAGACTTGTCATATTAATTATAGCCCAGGCCAGAAAGGCTGGATGGCAGGTTGGAGTCACCTCGGTTATTTTTGGAAGCCTTGAGAAGGTACTGCACGCTTTCTTTTCACCTGACTTAAGGAAATTGCCTTGCAGTGAACACTCGTACTGGACTGGATACACCACTCCTGTCCAAACAATGTCTCAAGTGAGACATTTCGGTCCCAACGAAGGTCTCATGCCACATTATTGCAAACCCACACTTTTCTATAGTGGTCTCATGCTGTTTCTTACTGGCTCTGGAGAGTCAAGGTGCTGTTTGCGTAAGTTACACAGACATCCTGGCGCCTGTTTGCAATGAGGTCAATGGGGGCCATAGATGCACCTCAGTTGTCAACAGTAGTAGGGAAGATAAGCCCTTTAAGCCTGAACCCATGGGCAGAAAGTGTCTCTCTTTGCGCTTCTGTCGCCCCAAACTAGGCTGAGTGCTAAGCGGAACATAATTCAGTAAATTATGAGTAAACACAACACTGAGCCTCAGAGCCAATCGGAAAAAAGGAAGAAACTATGAGGGACCCTGTGCAAAAGATGCCAGAACTATTGTAAATCAAGCTACAAGTATGTGTAAATGATTTGGTTTTCCATTTGTACCAGCAAAATGTTGACTCCAATGCGTTGACCTGCCTGCGGTGTTCTTGGTTTTAGCTCGGTTTGTTCTTGTGCATCGCAGACAGAGATAGAGCGGTCTGGGCTTACTCGTACTGACCCCAAGAAATATTTCCACTGAGGCTTTGTTGTGAATTCTAATAAACACCATGATTTGAATTAAACGGCAAGCATTTTGAGTCATTTTAATAAATTAGCTCCACATGTTCCTCTCCTTTTTCCCCTTCCACTCCTGTCTTGTTCATGGAATCTCCAATGTTAGCACCAAAAACACTTGCTTTTCTTTGTCTGCCATTGTAAGGATAAATGTACAACA
This sequence comes from Anabarilius grahami, assembly GCA_003731715.1. NCBI lineage: Eukaryota > Metazoa > Chordata > Actinopteri > Cypriniformes > Xenocyprididae > Anabarilius > Anabarilius grahami. The sequence goes on along the minus strand of RJVU01011283.1, from coordinate 2,319,628 downwards.
CCCAGTAAAGATGCACGTTTTGTTGTGTAGTTTTTGGAGGAAGCTGAACATACAAAAAAGTCAGGGAATATGTCAGTGTTTTTTTTAGTACAGAAGTTAGAGACGTTGACGTCCAACCTCTGACTTCGCTCAGGCAGCTGGGGCAGGAAAATCAGGATACAATTTGGCACTTAAGGAGACTAAACGATTTCCTCCTCCCTGATGATTTCTACTGGGAAATGTGTCCGTGGACTGAAAATTACATCCGGAAAAATGTTTATGTAGCTTTTTTTTCTTCTTCTTTCGAATGAATGAATATTCCTATAACCTTTAACACTCAACACAATGTAGCCCTCTTTTTCCTCTCATTAACCTCTTTTCTTAGCGTTTTTACACTACCATGTCACCGCTTTTTTGGCAAATGCCTGTTTCCAGGAGGTTGGCAGCACTCATGAAGAAAACTCCAAAAGAATGGCATTTAAAGAGCACTCCTTATGCAACCTTCCCCCTGATCTGTAAGTGCTGAGACCCATCATGCCGAGTTGTCACCCAAACCCCTCTGTAGATGTAAACAGTGCACCACTTAATTCTTTTATTTTGCCGTCTTGCACCCAATTGGGCCCACTTTTAACCCCTCTGGCATTTTAATGTGGTCTGCTGGGAAATCTGAGACCCTTGCTCAGTGAATTGAAGTTATTTGATGTTGCATGTTGTCCTCCCACCAGTTAGACATTAAACATAATGAAATTTTTTCTCCCTTACTGCCTCATATTATGTCTGTTCCACCTAGAGCGCCAACAAGCCTCTTTCTCACATTGTTTTTCTTTCCTTTTTCCTTGCATTTTCTTCCTCTCCATTCACAATAAAACTGCAGTTGTACACATCCACCACAACCCACTGTCTGGAAACTCAGAATTTAAGGCCTGAACCTTGGGCTGTTAAAGCCTTTAACAGGGCTGACAGGAAAACTGCCGATAAACCTAAGTCTTGTGTGAAAGATTTGCCTTGTGTACCTCAGACTGATGTTTCCAGTTCTGTCTGTTCTCTCTAAACAAAGCTGCCATTAGGTAATGTGATGTGTGTTCGGGGTTAAGCGGTTGGAGATGCTGGTGCATAGTTTCTCAGATTTCTGATTCATTTGCTATAAATAAGCCCAGGGGAACCAGAGGTGTTGGGTCACTTACTGTAATGGCTGAGGAACTGAGAGGGGAGGAAATTGAGGGATACTTGAAGAATGACTCCACTTTTGTTTGATTTGTTTTTTTAACAGCTCATTCACATAACACATTTTTACGAACCCCAATTGAAAAGAATCCACAAAATCCCATAGGCTTACCCTAAAGCAGTTGAGTTGGCAGTTGGCACTTTTGATTTGGACCAATACCCAGCAAGCAACTCCCAAATAACTAATTCAATTTAATTGTAATACATTTTTTGGGCATATTCCGAATAACAAGCTGTGGATTCAGTTTATTTGATTTATATCGATTCAATCTAATCAGCTAGAAATGCTGGTCCGTAAAGGTACGAACTGTATTAATTAGAACATTTTAAGTACAAACTCCCGTATAAAATGTAAACATCACATTTCTTTTAAACATCATTTCTTTCCCTCTTTATAGAGCAAGAAATTGCATTTCTGCTGTGTAAAGCATGACTATGTGTATTGTGGTTTGTGTATGTATGTGTTTTCGTTCCTCTGAGGCTTGAGAAATCCCCGGTGGAGTCTCTGGACTGTGCTCTATATATTTCCAACATATGGGAATCAGCATGGTTGCAGTCTCCTCACAACAGGCAAGTGCTTTCACTTGACTATATTATCTGTTAAACATTTTTTCCTCTCGTTTTTTCCTTCAGCACTTGAAAAAGGGGGGAGCGGTATGTGACCCTTTCTCTGCTTAGGGGTCAAGTGGTGATTGCTGATGTTGTCTGCTCTAAACACATGTTTAGCCCAATGCCGCTCACCCAGTCCCCCTAAAGGTTTGGTAACCATTAAGTTACTTCCTAAGTCAGTTCCGGAGTCAGGCCTCAGAGGATTGGGCAAGAGGAGGGATTGTGGGTATGTGTATGATTTAGCATTGTTGTCCTTTTTCTTATTACTTTTTTGTTTGTCTACGTGTGTGCAAGTTCCCATGTGTATTTTCATGCAGGACATTCAGTCAATGGCTTCCTGGTCCTTTTCACACAGGTGAATATTTGCCCGAGACGTGGCACAGCTCACGCGATTCTGTCCCAGACAGGAAGTGCCATGCTAAGCTTTGTTATGATAGTGGATCAGCAGCTAAGAGGAAGAGCTGTGAACTTCACATGGGAGCAGAGCCGCCGAGTCCAAGCGTGGCCGCCACCTCAGGGCCCAGCGGCCCGGCAGGAAATGAAAGGATCATTTAGTTCGTGGCAGATGAGCAGGAGGGGAAAGGGAGGGGACAGCGCAGACACAGACACACGATTTTAACCCTCCTGAGGTGAGCAAAACAAGCTCTGCTCAGATGTGCTGTGGCAGAGGTGTTAGGGTGTACGTGTGTCTGCAGTGACCCAGTGGAGGGTACGTGTCAGAGAGTTGTGTGGTGGGACGGAAAGGGAGAAAGCAGTTGTCATGGCAGCAACAGTAGCTGTTTTAATGCTGTTGGTGGTGGAAGATTTGTGACAAGCCAGTCTAAAGGTGGCTAGCTTCCCTGTCCAAGTGAATGTATCGCCTTCATTTCAGACCTCGAGTGCTTGTACTCTCCATTCTGACACCTCGCCCTACAGCCAGGACGCCTCCTTTGAGCCTCGCTGCATTTCATCATTAGCTAAGGCAAGCTTCACTGTTACTATTGCTCATACTTTGAGTTTAACACAACCACTGATTCTTAATATTAAATTTTTTGCACAATAACTCGTCCCACACTATTTGTGCTTTGGACTTAAAGGGTTAGTTCACCCAAAAATGAATATTCTCTCACCAATTACTCACTCTCATGTCATTCCAAATCCATCTAACTTTTGTTCATTTTTGAAACACAAATGAAGATGTTTTTAATGAAATCTAAGAGATTTCTGTCCCTCCATTGAAAGTCCATTCTAAACGTTTATAAATAGATCGTAAAATAAATTAATATGAGTCAAAGTCTTCTGAAGAGACACGATCGCTTTATTTGATAAACAGATTTAATTTAGGCGTTTATTCACATGTAAACTCATCAGCGAACATATATAGAGTACTTAAATATGGTAAACAAAAGTACTTGCTTGACGTGTGAAAACAAACCTCATTGGTTCTTGTGGAAGCTCAAACATTAAAAATATCTTCATTTGTTATCCGAAGATGAACGAAAGTCTTATGGGTTTGGAACAACATGAGGGTGAGTAACTGATGACAGAATTTTCATTGAGTGAACTAAATGATATCCAATTTTTATGTGAAATTGTGTGATTTATTGAAATTTTGTGTGAAATTTGAAAATTGTGTGAAATTTTCTTACAATTTTTTCCCTTGTATGGGCAAAATCCCATAGACTTTCATTGAATGGGGAGACTTAAGTCTAGAATATCATAGACACTTGGTAGTGGACTCTTTTGGCAGTAAGCAACCACCTAGCAATGCCCTATAGCAACCCCCCAACAGCCAAGCATTGCGGTAATGAGCTTGAGCTTCAATCAGGCACCACATTTTTAGAAAATGTCCATTATAATGCATTTCAGGTCGTGTCTTTACTGGTACTTGAGATATTTTGAAATCCATGGATTGTCAAAGGCTGTGATACTCATCTCATAGTTCTTTTACCTTAATTATTGCAGTCTGGCCTCTGATTTGAGATGACTTGGAGCACATGGCGAGCAGATGAATGCTGTTTCTATACTACTTTACTCGGTCCTGGAGATATTTTGGGGGTTTTAGGGTTTGAGATGATGATGAAGATGATTTGGTTAAAAGAGCTGAGGGTACCTCATAAGTTATGAAGACCACCTTGAGATAAGACCGATATCCTGCTCATCTTATTAGTATAATGAATTATTCATAAATTTGATAGAACTGTTTGAATAGGACTGGCTGTGCTGTGGTTCATAAGATTGGAAAATATGATGCCAACATCTGACTTTTAGAGTTCACATTGACATTTAAGATTTTTTTTAAAATTTTCAATCACTGTCGTATTTTATTATATTAATTATAATAAAAATGTATTTTTAAAAAAGTGTATATTGTGTTAACCGAAAATGTACTATCATTTATGATATTTTAAGAACATTTTAAAGCTAGGCAGCTAACTAAAAATAAGATCAGTTATATATGAAGTTTAGTTGGTATTGGTATAAGTTCAATTATAGGTTTAATTGGTGTTTATTTATTAGAAAAACTGCTGCAGATGTTAAAATTTTTTTGTACAATACTTTTTCATTTTTGTCTTAATTATTGTCATTGCACTTTTTATCCACTGAAATCTATGCATTTATGAAATTCATGGGAGCTATTTGTAGTTATCACTTCATTTCTTCTTTGTAGCTATTTGTAGTTATCACTTCAAATCTTGCAGATTTGTAGAACCATGTTCGCCTCCCTCTGATTTGAGTGTGAGATGACGGTGTTGCTCGTGCATCACTGCTTAGGCGTGTTCAGGTAAGACTGCAGTGGGGTTGTTTCCATAGTGCTGTGGGTGAAAGTCTTAAGTGTTGTCACTTGTGAGAAACACCTTACTTCCCCAGAACTACATGGCAGCAGGTGCAAGCCACGTTGAAATGACGTGCTGTCGTATACGGCGACACATGGCGCAAGAAGCCTGTAATTTGGCTGAACAAGCTGTCTTTGGAGTGAGCACTGCACATTTTCAGAGGGCAGCGGGCGTTTGGGAAAAACTGCAGAGGGTGCCTCTCCTGAGCCGTCACCTGTCAGATGAAGGTTTTATCTTTAAGTCAATATAGCGGGATCATTTCAAGCATCCTGTCTAAATGTGTACAGGAAATGATTCACAAACCAATGAAATGCGGACCGCACACAAACACAGAGTAAAGAAAACAAAAGGTTAGGTCGGGTATGGGGAGGTTCTGTGGTTGTATTGGCTATTGTAGTATTGGCTGGAAGTGGCACATGGCCTGAGGCACACGGCTCAGACATAAGAAAGACTCTGTGTGCCATTAGAAGGGTCATTATGATGTCTAGTTTGCCCCCAGGCTCATGACAGCCTCTGGACTAAACAGGCCTTTACGCTTGCTGGTCTTCTACATCCACGTCCTCTGTCTGCCGACAGCGCTCCACTTCAGACTCCTTATGGAACCAGTGAGCAATCACAAGAGGAGGTGCCCAGTCGTAAGAGCCCAAAGTACGTTTGTGTGTGTTCGCATGAGTGCGTATGTGAGTGCTCCAACAGTGTGAACCAGCGAGGTGCAGCGAGACATTGTTAACACGGTCCAGCTTACAGGCGTGACCAGTATTCTTCAGAGAGGACGATACCGAGGCCAAAGGAAATATTCCCCACACTCGTTTATTTCTCATGCCACTGCTGGAATGTCCCAGTGCATCCTGGGTGTTCCACTCGCTCACTCGTTAACAGCTTTCACACAGGGTACCAATTAACCTCTCACATCCTGTTCCACAACAGGTTTTTTTATTCCACAAAACTCCCAGCTTCTACTCTAAGCGACCCTTTTAACAGAAAACACCTCTCAGTGTGTCTAAGTCCTCACACAGCATCTCCATTAGACTCGTCGTCCTCAATTTATCCCTCTTGACCTTTTGCCAGAAGGCCACTGGCAGTTTCAATTCAGTTCACTGCACAATTTCCTTGGGTTCGCTTTGTGGATTGCTACAAAACATTACAAAAACATTGGAAGCTATCAATGATGATATAATGGTGGCAGGAAAAGGCACAGGTCACACCACCCAGACATACATACAAACGTTACTGTGCTGGTTTACGCTGCGATGGAAATATATAGTAGGTATGCACTGATATTAAAATTCTTGCTGGTAATTGTCTGCTGTTTTTACTAAATAACTAGATATACTTAAAGGTAAAATCATTTGTTTTAATGGGCCAGTAATATGGTATGATATGGTACCAATACCGATAATATAGATGTTATTTATGTATTTAGATGGTTTTATGTTGTTCATGTTTTACTGTTCAAAAGTTTGGGGTCTAAAATGTTTATAATGGTGTTTTTTTTCAGCAGCCATTACTCCAGTCTTAAATGTCACATGATCTGTCGGAAATCATTCTAATATGCTGATTAGATGCTCAAATCAGTTAAAAACAGTTGAAAATGTGATACCTTTTTTTTTCTCTTCAGGATACTTCGATGAATAGAATGTTCAAAAGACAATAATTTATTTGAAATTAAAATATCATTTTGGAATCTATCAATATGATATTGGAATACATTTTTTTTTTAAATTTCTTTAGTATAAATTTTAATCAATGTAATGCATCCTTGACAAATATAAAAGTACTAATTTCTTTTATTATTTTTTTTAATTCGTACTGACCCCAAATTTATCTCCAAATATGAATGGTCATACATGATGAGCATGTGTACTGTATGTATGCATGCAGGGAGGATGAGATCATGGGAGCATGGATAATGTAAAGGACACCTCTTGTGTTACCACCATGCTGCTCTCCTCGGCTATGTACAATCCTGCCACATCTCAGCCTATTCAGAATAATGGTTAAATGTACTTCTCAGTATTTGTTCTTTAGAAAGTAGAGAAACCAGGTCACAGTAGCCCCTTGCAGTCAGCTCTTAATTGGTTCTCTTGCTCCTGGCGTGCATTTTGCCAACGGCAGTAACCGTAACTTGTGTGCGGGCCAGTGTGCTTCTTTGTCCAAACTTCACTGATTTGGTCTGAGCCATTGTTGAGCCCTAACAAGTCAGACACCCCACACTTTCCTCCTCCCCAGAGCCTCAGATGTAATTATGGAGCTTGTCTCCTGGCAGTTGCAGTCGGAAAAAGTCACCAACAGCCGAAAAGAGAGTGTCCATTAAGGCTTGTCTGACTCGACCCCGGTGTTTGGAGGGGGTGAAGCGAGGCGCAAAAACGTGGCGCGGGCAAGTAGCAAACACGTCTGTTTACTGGAGCATGCAGCAGCCTTCCAGCTCCTGCTTCCTGGACTTGAGCGTCTACCGTGGGTGTGCGAGGACTTGTTTAGAAGATGGCACTGTCCGTGTGAGTCAACCCACATTGCTATCAGCCGCCCACTAATTGCAATGAGGTATTAGGTAAATGTCACTTCACAACGACAGCTCAAACAGAGAAATCGCTTCTTCAAGCATCTTTTACACACCATGGGTGTCTCTGTCAGCTGGTAGAGCCACCGACAACATGCACAGATCCACAGAGTTAGAAATCGGTTGAGTTTAATCATTTTCCTTCAACATTTTGAGTTTAAGTGATCCTTAGGTCTTTTCTCTACAACTTATTTTGAGGAAAGGATTCTTTCATATGTAAAGATGCACCAGTGCAGCTGTAAAATTAAAGATTTTCTTTTTTTTTAGTTTTTTCACTCTTCGTCTTCTGTTGCTGTTAAACAAATGCCTTGATGGTAATCAATTAGACCACAGAACCATCCACTGTATATGGGTAATTACAACAGCAACAACAACATAATTGGCTTTTAAATCATTTGCGAATGACTGAATTCAAAGCATATGCCCTTGGAGCACACAACTAAGCACAAGACGCCATCTTGACCCATCTCCCCTCAGCAGCGGGGAAGAGACAGCCTGTGGACCCACAGCATTTTTTTATAATTTTATTTTATCATTAATAGTTTTTCATCTTAATTTACTTTTTCAGCCCAGGACATTCCAGTTACATTCTGCCCATCAAAGTTGTGATAACCATATCGGTTATTGGTTGATATTGAAGATTTTTTGAATCAATATCAGACCATATTGTATATTTATTTGTGCATCCTTATATCACTTTTTTTTTACATTCCCTTTCTCATTATCTTTGTTGTTTTCTAACGCTCGCTTAAAGATCATCTTTAAAAACACTAATAATTTAATAACCATTTCATAAATGTAATTTTTAGCAAATCTCAAAACTTTTATCGGCAAAACTTTTAAAGAATATCCATATTTTATACTATGCAATACAATATATACAAACATGTTGTGAAACCAAAATTCGGTTGTAGTATTTAAAAATGATTTATTTCGATGACAACATAAAGAATTTTAATATTGGGAAATGATCATGTTTATAACCAATAACATAACAATATTATCAGCTTTTTGTATTGGTCAATTATTGGATATATTTGAGCTAATATTTGTGACCCGAGCTGGCAAAATGAGTCGGAATGCGCACGGGCTTATTTCAAGCTAGAGGCAAAACAAGTGAAAAATTTCAATTTTGGTAGAATTTGAGGTTTTCACAAAAATGAGTTTATTAAGCTCTTGTCTAGCAATCCCAATGCTCCAAATAGCAATTTAACATCTAAAAGTATCTATATTTGTACGTTGACTGAGAGGAGTACCTTTCCCTTGACCATGAAAAGTGTCGTTTTTCTCTGCTCGCTTCTGGAAGACTGGCGATTCCCTTCAGCACATGTTTAAGTGCAGCATTCCAACTTTGTGAATATTCATAGCGAATTCTCGATGGCATGAATCTGAAAGAATGAAATGTGATTTTCAAACTCATGCTGACTGACAGATCCGAAGCACGCAGTGTGCGCACGAAGACATCTCAGACATCTCAGACAGCGCACAATCCCAAAACACATATACACAGAAGTAGAGTCTTGGCGAGTATTCACACAAACATTATCTGCTATGTCTTAAGTGAACGTTTGGTTAACTGTTGGGGAAAAACATCTGATGTGTAACGTTATATTAGATCCGTGCGTTACAGTAGGTCTTAACATATTGTGGAACTTCAAACAGGTGTAGCTCAGTCATTTTTTGGTCGGATTCCAAATCATACATCATTTTGAAGGTTTTTTAATAGAGAATATGAAAATATGTAACTAATTTTTGAAAATGTGCTTATTGCGACTCATTTAGCCAGCATGGGTCACATTTGATTTGATCATTTATCTTTGATCTAACACTCAAAATTTCTCAAATTTCAAAATGTAATACTCCTAAAATAAATGTAATACTCTTAATAAATAATATTCCTGTTAAATGTCATTTTTATCAAATCTCAGAAGAATATCCATTTTTCATACTGTACATTATAATGCTCTGGTGCCTAAAATTCACAGTATTTAAAACTACTGTTTTTAGTGATTTATTTTTAATTTATTTAGACAAAATAGTATACATTTTAATATCAGTATTGGCCAGGCTTTTAATATCAGTGCATTCCTATTTAAGTGTCATGTCCTGTTTCTCAAGTTTGGATGGTCTCAAAAAGTCTCAAAGTCTCTGCTGGTCTTTTAGTGTAGGGAGATACTTTTGTCATCTTTAATTGATTGCTGTAAAGTGAATGTGGTCATGATCTCATCTTTCATGCCACTAATGATCTTATATATAAGGGTTCGGTACATTAAGTGCAGTCCAGGGCATGTCTTATTCCTGGATGAAATATTCAAATTCTTGGGGAGAACATGATGTTTCTTTTCATGTGTTAAGAAGCCATCTTGGTGCCACTTTGGGTTATAGTCACTCCTGTCACTGCGGATAATGGACAACTGACATGCTGGTGCAGAAACATGGCTCTGGGCCGTCCGGCGGTGACATCGCACTAGCAGACTGCCACCACGCTCGATCACTTGTAAGCCACACTCATAAACTCACCATGACAGACATTGATCACCACTGTCACTCGCTAGCCATGTCGTGATGAGTTTAAAGTCACACGCTAGACATGCAAATGCCGCGGCGTGACACTAATGGTCATTTAGTTTTTGCATGTGCGTGCTTGTATGTGTCTGCCTTTCTGTCTCATATCTCAATCGAGTACTGAGGGAAAGCAGAGAGGGGAAAAAAAGTGCACAGCTGGACACGCACAGTTTGCCAATTCGCTGTTTGTTCCGGATTTCAGCCAGTTTACACACTCTGCTCATTTTATTCAGGCTCTGCTTGATTTCCATGTTCCATTCCCTTTTGAAGTCACAATCTTTCCTTCTGGCCCTAAATTAGCGATAACATGATATCGCTGTATTGCTATAAAAAGCTTCACACTCCCTGCATGGGCTTGCTTGTTGTTTTTGCTTTGAAACAAGGTGAAGAACACACAAACACATAAGGAGCGGTCCATTCGACTGGTTTGGGGCTGCCCAAATTATGCTTTTGTTTGGTGTTGCAAGCGCTCCAGCCAGAAAAAGTTTCCTTGAAGAGCACTTTATGGAATACCAAGGATAAACAAGTTCAGTAGAACCTGAATTTGACATCGTTCCTGAACTCTCAGCTTTGGCTGAGTTGTTCTTGTTGCTGTGGGTCTTTGGTAGGATGTAGTTTGTAATTAGACACAGATGTTTCTAAAGCAGCTTGGCCAGACTGTTATTCTTGCCTTGCTGAGTACTTATTTTACCCTCCTCATTTCAAGCTGCACTCACTTTAAAACTTTCCCAAAATTCCAAGGCCTAATGCAGTTTTATGTAGCATTTAGTTGCAAAGCAGCCATGTGATGTTACTTGCTATAATTAACTTCGTCCATGAATTCTATTTTTTTAATAACCAGCAAATTATTCCAGATATTTATCATCTAGCATGTGTAATGAGTGTTAAGGATTTGAGGACATCACTTAATCACATATTGAAAGAGAATGTGTTTAAGGATGGTTTTGTTTGTGCATTTTGTTAATCGGTGAGAATAGAATGACAGATTGTGCTTGGTGAGATGAATTTGTGAATTGTGCTGTGTGAAATAGGCTTTTTAATATTAATTTGAATTGATCACTGTTCTCTAGAGAACATGGGTAGTGAAGTCATTCTGGTGTGGACAGCAGGACTTCAGTGGAATTCCCCGCTCCAATGTAACCACACTCGCTGCTTTGATCTAGTGTGAGCATTTCAATGATGCTGAATTGGAGAACCAGGGTTTAGTTTGCTGTGATGTGAGGCGGAACAGGGAGAACTGGCTCTGTCATACAAGGATTAGTTTTTATGACTTTATGACTTCTGACTTTTTGGTGCTCTCGACCTAATAAAGTCACGTGACAAACAGATTTGAGGCTTAAGCTCTGTTCAAAAACCTAGTGACCTGTCTACTGTCTACTTCCTACATAGACAGCTGTGTTTCCTAATTGAAGTTGAACCTCATAAATGACTGATTTGGAACAATCTACATAGGAACCATGAAGCACATAGAGTCTGAACTTACAATTGATTTCAATACAGGATATCCATCAATGAGCATAAATATACATTTTTGATCATTTTTATTTTATTCAACTGTTTAATTTATTTTTAAAAGGATTGAACAAATTATATTTATTATCAACAATTGAAAAAGTATAATTATATTTCAACAATTTCTTGCATTTTATTTTATCTTAATGGGTCACTTTTTTTATTTTATTTTATAAAAAATAAAAAAATTCTGTCCAAAAGAACGTAAAATTAAAGGGTTAGTTCACCCAAAAATCATTTATTACTCACCCTCATGTCGTTCCACACCCGTAAGACCTTCGTTCATCTTTGGAACACAAATTAAGATATTTTTGATCAAATCCGATGGCTCAGTGAAGCCTCCATTGACAGCAAGTTAATTTACACTTTCAAACACCCAGAAAGGTACTAAAGATATATTTAAAACAGTTCAAGTGTTTCAACCTTAATGTTATGAAGTGACGAGAATACTTTTTGTGCACCAAAAAAACTAAATATCGAATTTATTCAATATGGGCGATTTCAAAACACTGCTTCATGAAGCTTCGAAGCTTTATGAATCTTTTGTTTCGAATCAGTGGTTCGAAGCTTGTATCAAACTGCCAAAGTCACATGAACCATTGAAATTTCGAAACACTTATGACGTAACGAAACCTTGTTTACTGAAATCACGTAACTTTGGCTCTCCGAACCACTGATTTGAAACTAAAAATTTGTGAAGCTTCATGAAGCCGTGTTTTGAAATCACTTATCACTAGATATTGTTGAATAAAGTCGTTATTTTATTTTGTTTAGTTTTTTTCTCGTTGCTTGTGTTCCGAAGGTCTTACGGGTGTGGAACGACATGAGGGTGAGTAATTAATGTCAGAATTTTCATTTTTGGGTGAACTAACCGTGTAAGTATAATAAAGTTGCCTACTTTCTGAAACAACCCTTATGCATTTGATACCTTAAAATAATGTCTATGGAGGCATTTCACTAGGTTTTGTAACACAGCTACAGTCTTGAAAAAATAGTGAGCATTTTAATAATCTTCTGATTACGCCAGCAGTCCTTTCACTATGAGAGACTGATGCCGCAGCTGAGCATGCTGGTTTGAGCGGTTGGTAGCAGTGTGTTACATTTCTGAACTGAAAGACACATTGTGAGAGGCAATTCCGTTTTCATCAAAGCTAAATCAGTCTCTCTTTAAAGTGGCTTAAACGTTTCAAATTAGTGGTGGGCTTTTTCGAAGCCAATATATAGGAGTCTCTCAAGGCCATGTGCTTGTGGGCTGTGGCGTGCCTTCTTTTAAGGTCAAATGTTGCGCAGTGAGCTCGTCGATGATTCACATGTTAAAATCCACTTTTCAGAAACCTTCATGAGCTCATCTAAGCTTCAAACTGTTGCACCTGACCGAAATCCTGATGAGATGAACAAAGTTAATACCTAAGAAGGAAAGTATGGTGCTGTCGTTCTTTGCCGAGGCCGTGATTTCCTCCCAAAAGCCAGTCTAAGTGTAATTAATCTGTTCCGTCAGTATTTGTATTTTTAGCTCTGGAGTGACTAGAGAGAGAGGGAGAGTATGGGAGCAATCTATGACTGGCTGGTATCCACATATGGGCCTGATCTGGCTGTTTGATGCAACATGCCGACCTCCATATTGAAGAGATTTCCAATTGCAATAGCGCCCATGTGCCATGTCTCAAAGCATTGTGTTCAGCACAACATTCAATGAAAAGGATGGGTTAAGCTATTATTCTTTCCATTTTGTGTAATTTTAACATAATATTTGTGAAACCAGACTGATTTGTTAAATATTGAGTACTTTAAGTGTTTTAAAAAAGAAAAGTAGAAATAGTAGTAATTTTGATCAATATGTTTAAAATGTAAACTCATTTATAAGGCTGTTTTATTATACATAAGGGTCGGCCCCCATTTTGAGATCACATGGCCAATATACTACTCAATTCCGCCCACCTTTATTTAGGGCAGTTTTTTAATCATGCATGACAGATGCATCTGGAAATATTACGTTTCAGTAGTGGAATCAGTAACTCGGTCTTTGCTTTGGTGTGATACTGCATCCACACCAGTGGGTGTCAGTATACAATCCAAGACAATTGCTGTATTGACTAGTGAAGCAATAACAAATGAATACTTGTTGCATCTTTAATTTGCAGTTTTTTAAAATAATTTTTTATTCTACTTAAGCCCAAAGTATACTTTGGCCATCCACGTCTGTGCACTGTCCACATGATGCAATTTTAGTCATGAGGAGGGCTCACGGATGTCCGCACACGTTTTTGAGACCGCGTGGACGGTCCGCATACAACAGCGCATGTCCGGTTGACTTGAGTGCTTGAAAACAGCAGTCCTCAAGACTTTTGCATCTTTCCGCACTCACGGCCAAAAGAGTACTTTCAAAGGCTCGCTCGCTCGCAACCACACAGATATCACACCATTATTATCTGTGCAGTTTTCTTGTAATTACTTAGCAAGCTAGGAAAACATTTCCGTTCCATCTGCTCATACCACCAGAGTCTCAGTGTCATCCTCATATTGATAAATAAGATGTGGTATTACCATAATCACAACCAAGCTGTAATGATGGTTTTTGCATGATGACCAAACGTGCAGCAATTTGACTGTGGCTTGAAAGTGAGGAGGTGCAAACAGCTATTTCTTTTATTCTCAATTTCCTCCACTTTAGAGGATTCTGTGGTCGGTAGAGTGAAGTATTAAAACTTTATTTCACCAAATGTAATACTCAACCAATTTTTAAATTAAGTTTTAACATATGGGAGACCCGACCACAAACAAAACGAGTGCATATTGTGAACTGTTTTGAGGACTTTTGAGCTCAGAAACGTGGAGGTTTTGCCAGAAAGGCTGGTTTCTTACACACACACACACACACACACACAAACACAAAAACATTGCTTAGTATGATTTATAAGCTGTTTTCCACATGGGGACCAAAAATGTCCTCACAGGGACGAGGATTTAGGATATTGCCATCTTTGTGGGGACATTTTGTCCCCATTACGTAGGGTTTACCTGAACCACACACACACTAATTCACTAATAATTTCATACTTATGTACTTACATGCACAGAAAAGGTAGTGCTGATGAATCTGAATTATTTTGTTATTTAAAGGTCATATCATGAAAATCTGACTCTTCCCATGTTTAAGTGCTATAGTCGGGTCTCTGGTGCATCTACCAGCACAGAAAATGTAAAAAAGGACAACCCAGTAACTTTGTTTTGGTAAGCCTTTCTCTACAAGCATGTGAAAAATCGAGCCATTCTGATTTCGCTCCCCTTGTGACGTAGGAAGGGGATCTTATTATAAGATTACCACCCCCTGAATCTGTATGTTTCCACCCACGGCGCCACCATTGTTTTCGCAAGCGACGAGTAACACTGGTCCTGGAGTACAGCAGCAGCTGTCCTGCACAGTTTAGCTACAACCCTGATCAAACACACTTGAATGTCTTTAGGATTACTAAAGCTACGTGAAGGAAGGTGAGTTATGTCAGAGCAAAACTCAAGAATGACCGTCCCTGAGCTTGTGATATGTCTCAGCTATGTAAACATTATCACTGATCTGTTAACGGCTATAATAGTAAACATATGAGTCTCCATTAACTCCTGGCGTCTGACCCACTAAGGACACAGTGGTGCAATTTTATTTATGAAAGGAATGTGGCTAGATAAATTCAGTGACAGTGATGTCTCGCACTCATTGAAGTAAATGCGCGAGACATCACTGCCGTTGTCAGAGCGCGATCAGACCTCACTAAACGAGTGCTGAACGCAGTTGGACATTGTGGTGTTTTAGAGGTAAAAAATGATATAAATACTGTTCGGTTTCTCGCACAAACCGATCGTTTCGTGTCTTAGGACATCAATGTGTCGTCACGAGCCGCAGGGTTTAATTTGGATTTGTCTATGGAAGTGTTTTCGACTCTTATTGTACGAGTTCCCATTCACTCGCATTATTTGTCTGACAGACAGCAGCGGTTGGAGTTAAAAATCGTAATTTGTGTTCTACTGAAGAAACAAAGTCACCTACATCTTGGATGCGCTTGGGGTAAGCAGATAAACATTAAATTTTCATTTTTGGGTGAACTATCCCTTTAAGAAATTTTAGACTAAATCGCTCAATTCATATAGATTAGTTTTACGATCTCTTTATGAACTTTTTGAAGCGTCAAAGTGTCAGTTGCTTAACTGTCTATGGAGGGACAGAAAGTTCCCAGATTTCATCAAAAAGATCTTCATTTGTGTTCCGAAGATGAACGAAAGTCTTACGGGTTTGGAACGATATAAGGGTGAGTAATTAATGATAGAATTTTAATTTCTGGGTTAACTATCCCTTTAACATTTTAAACATTTTAAAATGTTTGTGTGCATATACATGCACACGTATGATTATTGAATGACATTCACTTTCCTTTTAATGCAATTCTAGATGAGCAGTGACATCCTGTCCTGTCTTTGACTGGAAAATCTGTCTCTTCATCTCATCGCTTGCACTGTCTTTGACGAATGAGCATTTTTCCCTGTGAAATCCTCTCCACCAGTCCATCAGTCAGTCTTGCTCGTTTTCTCTCTCCTGTTCTGGGCCGTCTTCACCTTTCCTGACAGCTCTGTGCCTCATCACCAGCTATCTAAAGTGACAGCTCACATCCTGGGGCTGCAACAGGGGCTGGCTCACTGAAAAAGAGCAGCACAACACACACATACACACACCCTAAACCCTCCTTGCACCCTCATGCTCTCATTCTCTCTCGCTTTTGCTGTCACACACATACATTTACACCCACGCAGACCCCTCTGCCCCAGTATTAATTCATAAACGCATTTGCTCTAGTTCACTCTTGGTGCTGCAGGGGCATCTGTGGGGCTATGGTGATACGCTGGGAGGGGGCGCCCGAACACGCT
Source organism: Anabarilius grahami (assembly GCA_003731715.1). Classification (NCBI taxonomy): domain Eukaryota; kingdom Metazoa; phylum Chordata; class Actinopteri; order Cypriniformes; family Xenocyprididae; genus Anabarilius; species Anabarilius grahami. The sequence goes on along the minus strand of RJVU01011283.1, from coordinate 2,303,455 downwards.
TCACACGCTACTGCTTGAGCGCTCAGCCTGCTGCCCGATGAAAAACAGACGGCTGCAGACACATAGTGAGTGTTCTGCTGCACGGAAGGTTCAATGGAGTGTGCTTCTGAACGGCAGCAGAGAGCTGCAGTTGGACATTAGTTCTGTGAGAGGCCTACAGCTGTAGCACAAGCCTGAGGCTCCTTCACCACACTGTGAAGCTTTAAGATTCGTTGCGGTTTAGCTACCATCCAACGGCGGTGATCTATATGGGATATTTCATCAGTTTCATTTGATACTAGTGACTCCACAAGTGTAAAAGTTAACTTCGGTGCTGTGACATAGAGGCTAGTGCATGCGCTCTGACACCTTGAGCTGTGATGCTCATGTAGACAATGCAAGTTTGATTCCCTGTGTTTCCCCCCATCATTTTATGTTTTATCTTGATTATCTGTATCATTAGCAGCTGCAAAATGAGCAATAAAATAAAAGGACAAAAAATAATATAACTAAATTACATGTATGGTCAAAAAAAAAACATAGAATTAATTAATTTATTTATTTATCTGTTTATTTATGTGCTTGTTTGTCTTTAGGTCAGACTCAAACCCAAGTTGAATCCAGAGCTCTTTGCTGCAGCTCAGACATTGCAATAATTATTAATTATTAATTTTATTTGTAATCAATAATTTAATCATGGTTAAATCACTGTAATGAACAGACTCTGTTGGCATATTGATTTTATAACATTGAGCAAAGAAGCAATAAAATACCCAATAAATTAATATGATTAATTAATTATCAAAACAGTAGTTAATAATAATTATCTAAATATGATCAATATTTTGTGAAATAATTATTAACATTGATTAAAGGGTTAGTTCACCCAAAAATGAAATTTCTGTCATTTATTACTCACCCTCATGTCGTTCCACACCCATAAGACCTTCGTTCATCTTCGTAACACAAATTAAGATATTTTTGATGAAATCTGAGAGGTTTCTGAAAATTTTTGAATAAAGTCATTATTTTTGTTTGGTTTTTGCGCACAAGTATTATCACTTCATAACATTAAGGTTGATTCACTGTAGCCACGTTGACTATTTTATCGATGTTTTTACTACTTTTCTGGACCTTGAATGTGGTAAAAAACGTTGCTTTCTCTTGGGGATTATAAACCTCTCGGATTTCATCAAAAATATCTTAATTTGTGTTCTGAAGAAATGAACGAAGGTCTTACGGGTGTGGAAAGACATTGAGTAATTAATGACAGAAATTTCATTTTTGGGTGAACTAACCCTTTAAGGAATTACGTAACCATAGAAAAATCACTGTAATGCACAACCTTGTGTGGCTTATTGTGTAATTCTACACATTTTAAAGAAATTTTAATGCTTCATGCAACAGTTTCAGGCCAAACAGCATAAATTGTGATTGTTGTTGTGGGCAGTTCACCAACAAAATGTAATGATTTATATATAACCAAGTCTGGCAGCAAGCTTGGCTCTAGACACTGCGGCAAGAGTGAGAGAACAAAGTTGAAAGTGTCTTGGGATCTCATGAAAATCAAAAACAAATCTTCAGGAGCAGCAAGGTTAAACCTACAGGCCCAGTGGCCCTTTGAAGTAAAGAGCAGTGTTGTTAATTGTCGGAGCTGGCTTAGCGAAAGGTGGTAACAATTTAACAAGAGTGTAGGGCAGCAGGGTGCTGGACGCGTATCAGGTGTTTGCAGATGTTGTGTGTGGAACAGAGGAGGGGAGGGTACTCCAGAGATGAGAGGCCAACTTAACAACCAATAAGTCTTTGTTTTCTCTGCCAATCGCACTGTAATTGGCCAGGGAGTGAATAGAAGCCCCGGGATTGGACGGATGGACTGGTTACTGCAGCTATTTTTACTGTATGCTACTAGACAGACGTTAGCAATTATACTTCCGACATCTATCTGCTCCATGCTACACACAGTCGATTAGAGGAGAGCTCTTGCTCTCTCTCTCTCTCTCTCTCTCTCTCTCTCTCTCTCACCCAGCAACAGGTTTCAAATGTAGCGTGGAGGATGAATGAGTCTCATTGGCTGCGCTCATGTACAACAGCCTGGGAAACTTTCTCCCAGCTCTTTGTCAGACTGCCGTACCGAGATACATGCTCGGGACGCTGGTGACATTTACGGTCACTCGCCTCCCATTTGAACCTTCTGGGTCTGTTGTTGTATGTTAAGTTTGCCAAGTTTGTGTCTGGTTTGTACCGTTTCCACATGTTAAAAATTAACACCACCTGCATTTCGCTGTTGAAGGCCTGTTTGCTTGTGAGTCTGTTGACGCTGACTTCATCAAACTCTGTCTAGCATATACAGTACCATTTTGAACCAAGGGGTCAAGGTTTGGGTGGTTAGCATGGTCCAGTTAGCACCTGTAAGGACCTTCAAAATTAGTCATGCATTCAGAAAAAAAAAGAGAAGAAAAGATTCCGATATTAATTCAAATTGTTTTATTTTATTTTTAATTTATTCTACATATTTTAATATGAAAATTCTGATATTGTATATGTGATATATATATATATATATATATAGCAGATTCTTTAAGTCCTGTATGTTGCGAGGTGGGGTCTACAAGGATTGGACTTGTTTGTTCAGCACATCCCACAGATGCTCGATTGGATTGAGATCTGGGGAATTTGGAGGCCAAGTCAACACCTCAAACTCGTTGTTGTGCTCCTCAAACCATTCCTGAACTATTTTTACTTTGTGGCAGAGCACATTATCCTGCTGAAAGAGGCCACAGCCACCAGGGAATACCGTTTTCATGAAAGGGTGTACATGGTCTGCAATAATGTTTAGGTAGGTGGTACGAGTCAAAGTAACATCCACACGGATGGCAGGACCCAAGGTTTCCCAGCAGAACATTGCCCAAAGGATCACACTGCCTCCGCTGCCTTGCCTTCTTCCCATAGTTCATCCTGGTGCCATGTGTTCCCCAGGCAAGCATCGCACACGCACCCGGCCATATACGTGAAGTAAAAGAAAACATGATGCCCTCCGCTGCCGCCGAAAGTTGGTGCTTTCGGCGGTGGACAGGGGTCAGCATGGGCACCCTGAATGGTTTGCAGCTATGCAGCCCCATACGCAACAAACTGCGATGCATTGTGTATTCTGACACCTTTCTATCAGAACCAGCATTAACTTCTTGAGCAATTTGAGCTACAGTAGCTCGTCTGTTGGCTTGGACCGCATGGGCCAGCCTTCACTCACCACGTGCATCAATGAGCCCTGGCCGCCCATGACCCTGTTGCCAGTTCACCACTGTTCCTTCCTTGGACTACTTTTGATAGATACTGACCACTGCAGACCGGGAACACCCCACAAGAGTTATATTTTAATATAACTATCTATCTATCTATCTATCTATCTATCTATCTATCTATCTATCTGGTCATCATTCTATTTACCATTCTATCTTTCTATTTATAATTCTTTCTATTTTTCTGTCTGTCTGTCTGATCTATCTGAGAGGAGTTGTTCTTTGCTGTAGTTTCCTCAGTGTTTGCTTTTCTTTGTGTGTGTGTGTGTGTGTGTGTGGAAGCCGTTATGTTGAAAAAGCGTGTCACACTAATTGCAACTGGAAACTCTACAGAGCAGCAGCAAGTAGCTCATAGCCTCTGCTGTTTGTTAAGAAATTACAGAACTCTTAGTTACAGACCCAGGCTTAGTAGTTAAAGGCTCTTGCAGCACCCTCATAGCACACTGTGGATGTATAGGGGTGTTTGAGTAAACTAATTAGAGGTCAGTAATGTGGAGACTTTTATGCCATCCGTAATTAAAATTAGTTTGACTTCAATCCAGCTTTCATTCACCGTGCACACTGCTTAACATTATAAGTTAAAACAATGTGTGTTCATGTAAAATGTTCGAATGAAATTAGAGCCCAGTGCTAGCTGAGGCTTTGCCCTGTGCACAACCAGTGAGAAACAGCCTCTCTGTGTGTTTGTTGGGTTCGTTAGTGTTTCTGCGTGTGCTGGATTTCACTGTGTGGGTGTTGTGGCTTTCAGACTTTAGACTGGACTAAAGACAAAAGTGGCGGCAGAGAGGCGCAGAACTCCCAGTGTACAACATGGACACTGAGTTGATCCTCAAACAGAATAGCTAGTGAACAGCAATCTCTTTATTTTATTCTCTCTCTCTTTTCTCACCTTTCACTTTTTCAGTTCACTTTTATGATGGATATATTTCGTTTCATGGTTTAAACATGATATTTTTCACAGAATTTCATTTTAAATGTTATTTTATTTTTTGTCTAATTTATATTATATACATACATTAAAGGTGGCATGAAACGGAAGTTGCGATAGTCTTGTGAAGTTGTCCAACCCTTGTGCCGGAGAACACGTTATCAGAGGAGAGTAANTATGTATATATATATACGTATATATATATACATATATATATGTATATATATATATATATGTATATCACATCCTCCATTGTTCTCATCCCTTTTCTTCTCCTGTTTAATCTCTGTTTTCCTTTCTCTTTCTCTCTCTCTCTGTCTTTTTCTCTCTCTCTCTCTCACCCCCCTGCTTCTTTTCCCAGTGGGGGTGTTGTTTATAGAGCATTATAATTTATAACTGAATAGAGTGGATTTAATTTCAGCGCAGAGCCTCGCCAGCAGGGCGCCAGGCTGCAATCAGAGGAATCAGTGCGCTGCGAGCCCTGTTGAATGGAAAGTATTATCACCGGCCACAAACGGACACTGTTTCTCCTTAAACAACTCCCTTGATGCTCCGTGGGTCCGGCTTCTCTTTCACTCCTATTCCTGTTCCTGTTAACCACCCTCCCTCCCATTGTCCTTCAGTGCCACTTCCCTTGCTATTTCTCTCTCTCTCACTGTCATCTCTTTTCCTCATTTTCTAGTCTGCTCTCTTGGTTCTTTGACTTCAGTGTTTGATGAGCTTTTCTGACAGCATCCCTTGTAATGGATCCAAGTTCTTATACAGCTCATCTGGCACTACAGTTGTTTATACATCTTAATTTGACCTCTAGGTTGGAGAATGAACAGTTTTTCCCAGTCGTTTATGCCACTGGCTGGACAGTAAAGCCATGGATGCACTAAGAGCAATAATATGTAAACTTTCAAGCATTACTTGTTATATGCGTGTTTGTGTTTAGCAGTGAGGTTTCTGTCTTCAGTAGGTTTCGGTATGACTTGTCATTGCAGCCTCAGTAGTATTCTGCTTCATGAATGCTATACTTCATCTAAAGCACTGGTATTCTGTTATAATTATCATGCATGCAGAATTAATGATGTAAACTGCAAAATTAAATGTTTTTGGGGGGCTATTTATGATGTCACATCATAGAGCTACAGTATTTAAGTGAACTGGAAACAAGCTACAAAAAAAAAGAGAGAGAGAGATTAAAAATGTGAAAAATTTTAAATAGTGGCCAGTTGCAACATCTAGAATATAGATTTTCTCTTATACATATACAGTGGAGTCCAAAAGTCTGAGACCATGTTTAAAATTTGGGTTCTAAACAAAACATAAATAATAACAATAACAGGACATTTTGATAATTTAAATAAAGAAACATTATAAAAATATAATAAATATTTAAGTCACTAATCAAATAAGCAAATTTGTGCATTGATCACGTGACTCTTTGTACAGACGATCAGATGTTCTTTGTGTTAAAGGGATAGTTCACCCAAAATTCTGTCATCATTTACATCGTTCCAAAACTGCATGACTTTCTTCTGTGGAACATAAAATAAGATATATTGAGAAATTTCTCTTTTTTTTCCCTTTTTTTTTTTTTTTTTTGCATACAGTGGAAGTCAGTGGGATGTTGTTTGTGTTCAAAATAACTTCTTTTGTATTCTTTTGTGTGAGTAAATGATGATGGAACTTTGATATTTCAGCGAACTGTCCAATTAAATTTGTGTTATTTTACAGTTCACAATTTTGACTCAAATTTGTATTCTTATAATTTTGTAATGGAAAAATGAATTGAATTTCAAAAATGCAAAATGGAAGGATGTTCACTAGTAGTTTTAACCGTTTTGGATCAACTGGATATACTTTAATGTAGTAAATTTGCTGAAAGTCATAAATGTCCCATGTTGATTTTCAAGTTACCCTTGACACTGTCACTTTCTGACTACTTTCTGACTACATCTTTATTCCTGTGCTAAGTTTGTCTGGGTTTTGCTTTCCGCACTCAGCATGGCTCGATTATACTGATCATATTTTAAATGGAGCGCAGCAGCCAACTCTCTCTCTTTCCCTCTATTCAGCATAATTAATACCTTGCATTTACACTGACTTAGATGAACTCCACTGTTTTTTCTGTCTCCTCAAACCCAAGCCATGATTGCAAAAGGGTTTGAGAAGCTTTATGGACTTCGAAGAATAACACGCTGGTTTGAAAAAGAGAGAGGGAGCGAGAGCGAATGGGTTGACATCAAAAGCCACAATTAGCTCATTACTTTTACTTGAAGTTTGGAGACCACATAAAATAAAAGGAAAAAGTCATTTCTTTCCTCTCACTCAGTGTATTCTCGAAGGACGCTAGCAGAGTGGGTTCATAGGAAGGGCTTGTCTAGTAAAAAATCTACAGTATGACCATTTTTATTATCAAATATGTCCCAATAATCCTTATGAGTGTTGCCTGTTTTTCCCATCGTCCAGCAGCGGTGGCATTTTGCTTCTGTCCTACTCATGATTTCACATGATGTACTTTACATGAGCAATTTTCTTGTCTTAAAGTCACAAAACTGTCAAAAAGTGATATATGTGGAAGAGTCTTCTGGATTGACTCTGGATCCACTCATTTACATTGGCTTTTTTTCAATCTGGTTTGCAGAAACAAACAAATTCACTAATTCTAGCTTATCCACTGCTGGAAAACACCAAATAATGTTTTAAGGTGCAAAACCTTAAAGAATAATTAAGAAATTCTTTTTTTTTCTCTCCTCCAAAATCAATTCAGCATGTTTTAGTTAATTTTTTTCCTCTTGAGTAGTTTTCCCATTCTAAGGCCAGTCCACTGTAGTTATTGCTAGAAACCTGGGAAGAAGAACCAGGCTTGTCTTAATTGCACCCGTCCCTTCCCGCTGTATCAGGACTGAAGAGCGTCCAGCCTTAATCAAAAGTTAACGATTCAGTGTAGGATGTGCCCTGGGCAACGTTAGGGTGCTTCGTTATTGCTAGTGTACGTGGGTAATTTGCAGAACGGGTTGAGTCAATGGGAGTTTGCTTTGCTGGCGCTGGTTGGGGGAACACATGTGATGTGCCTGAAAGATCAAAACACACACTTGATGAATGTGAGGGCAGAGCCTGGCAGAGGAGGGGAATGCCCTCTAATCCCGGCTTTGAATCACTGATCAAGGTCGTTCTCAGTTCATTAAATTCTGCTGAGAAACTTGGTCTGAGTAAGCAGCGCACAAGTACACCACGCACACACTCTCACAAACACAAGACATTTTCACCTGCCCTTGGACAGACTTTGCGCTTTGTTGGTTATGATTTGTGTGAGCGATGTGGTTTATTAATTAGTCGCAATATTTACCAGGCTTTGCATTATATGTTTAACTTAATTGACAGAATTTGTGACACAATTATGATTAAAATAATTTTTCATCCGACTCATCCATCGTTTTCTATAAAAAAGCAAAAATCAAGGTTACAAAAGCCGCGTTTCCATTACCCTTTAAATTGCGCAAATTGAAATTGCGAATTGAAAATATGTCCAATGGAAACACGTCAATTTCGCAAAAACTCCCATATATCTCAAAAAAGGTTTTACGCTTGCATGAGGTGGTTTTTCAGGCAATTCGGAAAGGAAATATTTCGCAAAACTGCAATGGAAACAGTTTTTTCCCTTTTACAGGTCACCTGCCGTATGTAGAAATCGTTCATTCTTTAAAGAGGGCGCGGTATGTTTGGACAGAAGACGAGACAGAGTTCTTCATTAAACCCGTAAAAGACAGAAGTATTACTGGAATACTGTAGCCTAAACAACAAAGAAATGTCACAATTGATCAAAACGTTGAAGCAGATAGGAGGGAGAAACACCTCATATGTGGCTGCTCCCTAGTATAAGGGTCTTTCCTTGTCATAAATGCTTGGATAACATGCATACATTTCCTTTGATTAAAAATAATGGCTAGTGCAGTGGCTGGGATATACATAAACCTACCAACATCTGTTGCCATGATTTTTGGAATGACTTATCACGAGAGGAAAAAAATAAGTTTTAGTCTCATAACATCAGTTAATGGAAACACGACTATAGTGTATAACTCACAATGGAAGTAAATGGGCTCAATTTTTGTAGGATTTACAATGAAAGCAAATAGGGCCAATTTCTGTTGGATTTACAATGGAAGAGAATGGGCCCAATATTTTGAGGATTTAAAAGCAGAATTGTGAAGCTTTAGAATATTATAAATACATTTACATTAATCTGTTGTTAACTCTTGTATTATTTGAGCTGTTAAGTA
>RJVU01011283.1:2214660-2263473 GCA_003731715.1 Anabarilius grahami | reverse complement strand
TTTTTTTTTTTTTTTTTTTTTTTTTTTCAATTTCTCTTCTGTCAACTTCTCTGGGAGGAAGTCAGGAGAAGCACTGAATCACCCCCTCTCTCTTCTCTCGTCGGAAATTTTGATGAATCCACTTTGTGTGTGCATTTTATTTTAATTTGTAGTAATATTATGTAATATAATTTCAGATAAATGGACAAATATACTCTACCATTCAAAAGTTTGAGGTAAAAGAAGTCTCTTATGCTCACTAAAGCTGCATTTGTTTAATCAAAAATGCAGTAAAACAAAACAGTAATATTATGACATATTATTAACTTTTCAAAATAACCGTTTTACATTTTAATGTATTTTACTATGTAATTTATTCCTGTGATGGCAAAGCAGCCATTATTTCTCTCTTTAGTGTCACATGATCCTTCAGAAATCATTATAACATGCTAATTTGGTGCTTGAGAAACATTTCTTATTATTATAAATGTTGAAAACAGTTGTGCTGCTTAATATTTTAGTGTAAAGCAGGATACATTTTTATTTATTTTTGTACATTTTTATTCTTTTTTTTTTTTGATGAATAAAAAGGAACTGCATTGATTTGAAATATAATTTTTGTAAGTCTTAAAGTTTTTATTTTCACACTTGACCAATTTAATGCATCCTTGCTGAATAAAAGGATTAATTAGAATATTAAAATAACATCTTGTTTGAATGGCATTGTGTATTCTATTTCAATTATGAATAATATAAAATAATTCATTAAAGACTATTTTTGAAAAAAATATATATATTTTCTCTGTTTATATAAATGAAGAAAAAAAGAAAGAAAAAAAAAAGATTTGAAGTTCACTAAATGGGGTATGTTTTTATGGCTTCTGTTGATTTTCTCCTTTCTCTCCACACGTTCCCTCCCTTCCTCTGTCCTTATTTGATTGGCTGGTCATTAAAGTGTGTACTGACAGAAATTGGGCTTTGCCCTTTTGATAGGGGCTGAGTGCCCTGGCTGCCCCTGCCAGCCCCCCACTCCAACTGCCCACTGTGGAAACCTGGCCCCTGCATTGTGCTCCTGAATGGGGGCCCTGTGTTGCATTGTGGCCCTGCTGGCTACGCTCATTAGCAGAGTTTGGCGACACACAGTCCCCCTGAATGAGTCTGCTTGTTGCCACACAATAGATAAGCCCTGAATGTAGGCTCAGAGTCTGGCTCCATGCTGACACCTCTTAGCAGCCACACTGCTCCAGTAGCCACTGCTCAGCTCTTGGCCTGCGCCGTACAACTGCTGTGCTCCTCTCCGCTGGTCCATTTTGTACAGGAAACAAAAAGGATGTGGGGAAAATAGACTCTGTGATGCCATCACATGGGAAAGAGTTGTTTAATTGATGTAGCTGGGCATTTCCTATGATGTCATGTAGCTCATTCAGCTTCCTGCTCACCACACTTTTCAGCACACACCCCCTGTGACCCCATGCTGTATACGTGCACACATAGCCACACTGCTCTTTTCAGTTTTTAAAGCAATATTCCAGGTTCAATCAACAGCATTTGTGGCATAATGTTGATTACCATTATATATATATATATATATATATGTATATGTGGCATTTACAATAGAAGTGAATAAGGCCATTTTTTGAAGAATTTAAAAGCAGAAATGTGCTTATAATTAAAAAAAACACTTGTATTCATTTTTTTATGTATTATTTGAGCTGTAAAGCTATTTAAATAATCATTTTTATAGTTGTTTTAGTCAATTAGATTGTCATTAAATATAACAATGGTTAGTAATTGATTTTTTTACACCAAAATCATGTCAACATTGTGTATATTGCACTTTGTCTATATGTCTTGTAGCTATACTATTTAAACACTGAGTACTTTAATGTTATTTTAATGTTATAATTATGAAATGGCCCCATTTAATTCCATTGTAAGAGCCTCTCTGTAATCCAGATTTTTGCTTCTTCTTCTTTTTTTGTGGCACAAACAACATTTGTGCTGTGGATTGATCTTAAATTGAACCTGGAATATTCCTATGAAAGTGCTGTGCCTGCACTCTAAAAAATGCTGGGTTAAAAATAACCCAAAGTGGGCTAAATATTGACAATCCCAGCAATTGGGTTATTTTAACCCAGCGTTTGGGTTAAATGTTTGACCCAACCTGCTGGGTAGGTTTTTTTAACTCAATTATTGTTTAAAAATGACTATATTGCTTGCCTAAAATGAGCCCTTAAATAGGTTTGAAATTAACATTTATTAATAAGTTTAATAAATAATAATTAAATAATAAACATTTATTAAATTGCTTATTAATAAATGTTCCCCCTATTGATTATTACTGTTGCCTCTAGTAATTATGTGCCTGATTTTTAATTTCCAACCTATTTTGGGTTCATTATAGTCAAAAGTTGAGTTAAATAAAGGCAGGCTGGGCAAACATTTAACCCAATCGCTGGGTTTGTCCATATTCAACCCAACTTGGGTTGTTTTTAACCCAGCATTTTTTAGAGTGTGTTCCCAACCATTTCAAATGTGCCGGATGGAACACATCAGATGTGATTTTCCTCTCTTCGACTCAAAAATTCATAATCTGGAATGAAAGCAATCAGCTTGAAAAGTTCATGGCTCTATTTGCTATCATCTGTTTGGGTGGTCGGTTCGAGGTGTTCCACGCTTCAGCCGTCGTCTTGCCCCCTTCGAAGTGGCACAGCTGCAAAAGTTTGTTTTCACCCCATCGTCTTCCATTATCTGCCTTAATCAAATTCCTGCTTTTGATCACGGTGAAGGGTATATGCGGTCAAGCCAGGGGGACCTGTGGGGGCGGGGGGAGTGTGGGACATCAACAGGGGGCTTTCATGTTTCCCATCTCCTCTTAACTGAGCTTCATTGTGTGAGTGTGGGTCAGTTTAAAAGCAATTGCACCAAATCGTGTAACCTGAGCCGTTGGCTGAGCGCTGGGCTATGTTGATAAGACCCGAACAGAGAGGAGAATAGGTGATAGCTGGGTCAGATACAGGGAAGTGTCTGTCCTCCTGAACACTCAGGGAACAGGATTGAAATGATTGCTCATACTGTAAGTGGTGGGTCGAGAGTGTGTACGTGCATTTATCTGTTTGCATGTGTGCAAGTTTCTTTATGTGTGTGTGTTTTGGAGTGTTGTTGCCTCTGCTCCTCTCTTTTAGCACATAGGCTGTGCTCACTCCCTCACCAATTAAACTGATTGAGTTAATTGTACATTCTTCACTATGCCCTTGTGTCCCTAACACTGATTGGCTGCTTGTACTTAAAGTGAAAAGGTCAAATACAGGGGTTGCCGATACTAGCTAACACGTATCTCACAATATTCACAAAACTATATATATATATATTTATATATATATACTGTTTTATCTACTATATTTGCTCAGTATTGTTTATTCAATGCAAGCAATGGGGCTTTTTTTCTTCAGCTGAGTTTTTAGAGAGGTGTTTCAATGTATTCATTCCATTAAAGATTCATCAGACTTATTCAATCCATAAGAGTCGTTTTCATTATTCGTCATCAGTTAGTGAATCGGATGCTGGTCACAGTTGTTCTTTACAAAATTTTGTCTTTTTATCTCAACATTTTCAGACTGCAAACTCACATTTACACTCTAAAGTATTTGGAAACATAAGCCATACATACAGTAAAATGTCTGAATGACGTACAGTGAGATTCATACAGTAAGTGTGACTTTAAGTGTCAAATACTTAATTCATATTGATTTATATATGTTGCTTTGTGTTCAAAAACACAAGCACAGCATTCACATTTTCCTGCTTTCATTCTTTCTCCAACTTCCTCCACCCCCTTCCCCTTTGTACCTTGCTCTTGGTCTGCTGGTCAGATGGGCTGGGAGAACGCCAACAATCCTCCAACTTCTCACATGCTTTTCATTCACATTATCACGCGTTGTAATGCCCTGACCCCTTCATTCATGTTTTACAAGCTGTTCATTAACTCTCCGAGTCCTGCTGCTTGAATTTATGGGGCTGTAGCAAGTTTGTACATGTTTTCAGTAAATTAAGCAATTGACATTTAAGGGCCCATCAATGAGCTTCAAGACAGACCAAGATGGACATTTGTGTGTGTACGTTGTATGTTAGGGGATGTAGCTACATGTATTAATATATTAATACATGCTCTCAAACACCAGACACACCCAGACCGACACGTACAGAAACAAAACAACACACACTTTCAGTCCCGGTCAGATCAACATAGTGTAATCATGTCATTTAGTGGCATTACTGCATTAGCTAAATATGGCTAATGGCCACAGCTGTTTTACAACATCTTGTGATGCTCTTATGATATCCAGGCTGATAATTGCTGTTCGCTCATCAAGAGCCCCTTTCATTTACAGCAGGCCATCTTTTAATGCTCAAGCAGCTATGTGTGTGAGTCAAGAGCCGTGTGGAGTCGGGCACCTCCTCGCGGAGACGCAGATGCACACATGCAGGTGCTGTTGTCCTCGGGCAGCGAGTTAACACCTGAGAACTTAGCTCTATAACAGGCCTTCCTGTGCGACTCGGCTAGGTGTCTGCAAGTCTGTCAAAAAAGCTTGAGGAAGAATCACACTGTGTGTGTATATGAGTGTGTCCAAAGCCGAAGCAGATTTGACTCACATTCTCCACATCTAAGGCTATACAACAGTGTCCACACATTGGTGTTTTACCTCAGTTCACCCCTATAATTTGAAATCTGGATTTAAAAAAAAAAATTTTTATGACAGTGTTTTTGTGCCACGTTAAAATTAAAATACAATATGTTTAGTGAATAATTTCACTATGAGAGTAATTTCTCATAGAATAATCTTCTATGAGAATAAAGTCAAAGTTTCAGGAATAAATTTGTAGCTTTATAAGAGCTTTAAGTAAATTTTATTCTCAAATTATTACTAGTTTAATCTTTTAATGGAATTACTTTATTCTCGTAATTTTTATTTAATTCTCATAATATTGCTACTTTAATCTCATTATGCTACAACTTTACTGTAATTTTAGCTATCAAAATAATTCTATTATAATTTTTAAATGTTTGCCCAACGTGCCAGGCAATTTTATTTAACACAACTATTGTTTAAAAATTACTATATGGCTGGCTTTAAATGAACCCCAAATAGGTTGGAAATTAAAAATCAGACATATAATTACTAGAGGCAACAATAATAATCAAAAGGTGAACATTTATTAATAAGCAATTTAAAAAATGTTTGTTTAATTGTTATTCATTAAACTTATTAATAAATGTTCATTTATTAAACATATCAATAAATGTTAATTTCCAACATAGTTTGGGTTCATTTTAAGCAAGTAATACAGTTTTTTTTTTTAACAATAGTGGAGTTAAATAAAACTACCCAGCAGGTAGGGCAAACATTTAACCCAGCATTTTTTTTAGAGTGTACAATATTCTGCATCACATGTGGAAGAAAAAAGATATCTTGGCCACAAATTAAGTTCCCACAACTTTCTTAATTCTTGTATCTGTTTTATTTATTCATTCCCTTCACTCTAAAAAATGGACAAACCCAACCATTAGGTTAAAATTTTAATAAAAAAATGTAACCCAATGGTTGGGTTTGTCCATTTTTTACCCAAAGTTAAGTTTTGTTTTAGATAAATTGTGGCCACGTAGTAATTTGTTCCATTGATTTAATTTGGTTAAATCATGGCCAAGATTTAACTAAAACAAGGAAATGAATTAATGGTTCTAGGGAACTAATTTTTTATTAATAACTACAATATATATTATTTTTTTCGCTCTTATGTCATATGCGGGGCTCTGTAAATTGGCGCTAATGTTGTATCTTTTTGATCTCTTTACAGGCAATTCTAATTGCTCTTTTTTGTTGGTATTTCCCGCACAGGTCTAATGATTCGCTCTCGCCATGTGGCCATTGTCATTTTCAACCCGGGGCGTACAGATGAAACTCCCCGCGATCCCATGTTTTGCTTTCATCCCCATCAGGTCATTGTAAAAAGTGTATCTATAGAGCAGTGTTTGGGGATCAAAGGCTCTCTGAACTATCTCACTCACACGTTCTGCTCTACTTCTTTATCTTGCCCTCTTCCCCACTGAGCTCTGTGAGAGCTGTGGGTTCAAACGTTCAAGTTCGGTGTCGGAGATGTCCGCCGCTCACACCTCCTCTCCCCCTTGAGAAACACGAGCCTCCTCCGGCCGCAGGACCGATGAGAGGAGGAGAAGGAAGAGAAAGAGAGAGAAGGGGAAAAACAGCGGCTGGAAATGGCTGTCAGGGGCCCAGCCGGCTAATGGCTTTCGCAGAGCTATCACCCTCGACTAGCATGTCTTCTCCATTAGCGAATTTTGTTCCGATGTGCTAAAGCCTTGTTGTTTTCTCCTCTCTTTCACTTCGGTGTCACTTTCACTCCGGCAGGTCTCCGAGTGGCTTTTAAACGGTTCGTCCCACTCTCCGGCACGCCGGGGCCTAGGGTCCCACATGACCTGTGCGTATGTTCCTTTACTGCACTGTGAATGACTCCGTGCTCAAATAAACCCGGGGCCAGTCGTTGGCTTTGATCAGGGCTTTGTCATCTTTATGAGAGTGTTGAGAGGAATAAGCCAGGGCCAGCAGTGCAGGACCCCAGATTAAAGAAGACCAGAGACAGGGGGTTTGCGGCCCTCCCTCTGGAGCTTAACACCACATGTAACTCCGTGGGCTGATTTTACTCCTCTGTTTTCAGGCACTTCAGCAATCACACACTCAACAGCACTCTGCAGAAAACGGAAAAATGGAGCATCAATCCACAAGTTCATTTTTGTTTCTTCCTCCGGAGAAAGAATGTAAACCGTAGGCTGTCGTTTCAAATACTACATGATTTGTGGGCTTTTTAAAAAAGAAAAATCTGGCAATGTTCGGTCACATATGTGAGCTTATTATGAGGGTGAGAAAGAGTGTGAGAGGATGTATGTGTGTTTGTGGTTTTGTGTGTGTTTTTAGGATCCAGACACACTCCAGTGTTTGAGAGATAAAAGGAGAGAATCAGGGTTCCACCCACTCACACACCACAGTGTCCAGACGGCATTTGTGTTTGCGCCCCGTTTCCGATAGCATGGCTTTCCACAACTGCCTTGACATGTTCACCTCTCAACTTTACTTGAACTTCTGAAACGTTGTGAGCTAAAACAACGGCAGAATGAGACAAACGAGGCCATTAGCCGCCACGCTACAGTATGTAAACCGCACGCACAGTTTTATTAGATGCACACAGACGAACATAATTTATAACGAAATAACAGTGTTGTGTACACATGAACATTGAATTTAAAGAGGACCTTTAAACCTGAGTCTGGGGTTTTGTTGTGGTATAGAGTGGCTCTTGTCCTAGAAGGGGAGTGGTAGATTAGCTTATCCTGCCACTGTGTGTTTGGGCTGTTGGCCCCTGCGTGCTTTTGGGGTAATAAGCTTACATGACAGGACTGAGGGTTAACGTTGTTCCCTGTGCTCAAACAAAGGCTGATTATACACTCGCAGAGATGGAGGAATGCATCAGTACAGCTAATAAAGAGGTGAAAAGTGCTCTTGGTAAAAGTTGGTGTGTTAGTTGTGAGGAATGCAGCTTGTACTTTTGTGGTAACTGCATGTGTCCATTTTGTTGTGTCCACTGTAGCATCTGGAGATGTGAATTGTTTGCATAATTGTGGGGAAATGTGTAATCAGTGGCGTTTTTGTGACATTTTCAAACAGGAAAACGATTTAAGGACTACAGTACACATGCACAAACTGGCAAGATAAAGAAACGAAACAATTCAGAAACACCATTTGCAGAGAATCTCACTGGAACTGCATCTTTTTAACCATATATTTTAAAGTCTAAATTTGTATATATACATTTAGATGCATTTTTATACAGGATTACAAGTTGATCAGTTTATCTTAACTGTGTGTGTGTGTGTGTGTGTGTGTGCTTGTTTTCATGATTTATGAGGACACAACTTTGTATAATGACATGGGTATTACACTGGTATTACGACATAAACACGTTTTATGATGACATTTCATGAGTGTAAGTATTATATTCATATATGATTAAATGTATATAAATTATATATATGTAATTTATATTATATATAAATGTAAATATTTCATATATTGATATAATATATATATATACATACATACATGTAAATATTTCTTAAATATATACATGTGTGTGTGTATTTATACAGTATATACATAATAAATATACACAGTACACACACACATATATATCATGTAAACAAACTTTTATTTTGGATGTGATTAATTTGACAGCTTATTATTATACTTTTTAAAGTTAAGATATAAACTTGGTTGGGCACATGAGAAAATATCTCTATTATAAAGTTTTTTGGTTTTTTCACATGTGAAAAAACTTACCATAAAAGATAAACCTTTTTTATTATTGGACATACTGATTAATATTTTTTATTATTTTATTTTTTTTTGTGGTGATTTTTTTTTAAATGTATTTTTAAGCATTGGACCGATCTTTCATCCAAAGCTTCTTACATATAAATTGCATTTAAGGTATACATTTTTATTAGTTTGTGCATAAGCTTTTTGGTGATATATCCAGAATTATTCCAACATAACAAGTAAATCAGTTTGACCTCAGTTTGAATAGGAGTTTTGCTTCATGCTGTGCAGCTTTGTCACATCACTCTTTGTGTGGATAGACCTGTACAGGTTCTGTATATTTGTCACTACACTAAATGTGTCAGCAGTCACCCTAATAGATTACACAGATTGTTGAATGTATTAATGTGCACTCTTACAATAATTTGATCTGTCTGTATGCAAGCATGCATCACATTTAAATGCATTATTAAACAGGGATTACAAGTAACTGAACGTTTTCTCAGTTGATCTTAACTGTGTGTGTGTGCGCGCGCGTGTGTGTGTGTGTGTGTGTGTGCGTGTGGGCATGTTTTTGTGAAATATCAGGACACAAATGTGTATAATGACATGGGTATGACATAGGTATTACAAGGAGAGGGTGACTTATGAGGACATTACCCATGTCCCCACTTGAGTTTTTGTGAGAAAGTAAAAGTGTGCACAGTTTCCTGTGATGGTTAGGTTTAGGGGTAGGGGTAGTGTAGGGGGATAGAAAATACGGTTTGTACAGTATAAAAACCATTACGCCTATGGAATGTCCCTACAATTCACAAAAACTAACGTGTGTGTTTATGTGTGTGTGTGTGTGTGTGTGTGTGTTTGTATTGCAGAGAGGTCACTGCTGTATAGTGGATTGGTTCGTGCATTATTCCTCTTCACTCTCTCTTGCTCTGCTAAATGACTAAAGCTGCTCTCTAGCCTTAGGCGTCGCTGCTGGGAGAATCTGCTCTTATCACTCTCCACTGACTGCACACACATGGAAGAGAGAAAGAGAAGTGTTAGTGTACATCGAAGAAAACCCCTAAGAGATCTGAGCACACCTCACCTTCATCACGCTCTTTTTAGCACAACTTCTTCCATGTGTCTGTTTCCATGCATCCAATAGGCCTATTTCAGTATCTACACAGAAGCAGCAAAGTCTTTCCTAGTAATCAGACCGGTCGGGTTTAGAACAGGTCTCTGGATCCAGCCGGATCGGTAGCTAGCGCGACTGCTCTGTGGCGGTCGAATTAGATTGGGTGTTACTGAAGCATCTAACAGGCCAGATTATACTGCAGAATAATATTGTCAGGAAAAGTCCCCGAATGAAACGTGAGATCATGAGGGGGGACTTCAAACGCACGGCAGCTGTTGATCCGCGTGGGTCAGCCGGCGGTCAGGGGCTGGTGTGAATGCTTCGATCTCATCAGGACTCTGACTGCAGCATGCACGCTGAGCTCACCCTCTCTCGAACCCTGTCCGTGTGTTTACTGTTCCCTTCTTGAACACAGCCAGCACTGGCCTGTTTATGGAGTTGGAAGGAGGAAAGGATGAGAGGAAGACGTCAGCAGGGGTAGTCAGGAAGGTGCTGAAAGGTGGGCGGCTCTTGCTTTGGAATGTGCTTCTGAAAGCAGCCATTTGTGAGAAGGATTTAGGGGAGACGAGGACCCTAAGAGCACCCACCTGTAAAACCTCATGGGTCCTATATGGGTGGGAGAAAAAAATTGATTCTCTGATGCATCTCTCTTCAGAGTTCTCTCTTCACTGATTCTGCATCGATTCTGAGTTTATTTTTTCCGCATATGCATGATGGCACTTGTGTGCGCTACTGGCAGCCATATTCTGTTTGCTGTCAATTACACACACACAAAACCATCAAACATGTATATAAACTTGCATATTGTTTCATGGTTGAAGCAAAAAACAAGGGCAGTCTTGGGCTCCATTGCCAAGGATATGTGCTGTGAGAAAATTATTCTGCAACAAAATGTTTTTTTTTGTGTTTTTTTTATAAAGATATACATTTTTTGGCTAGAGAAAATCCCTGCAACAAAGACTCATTTTCACTGTTATTATTATTATATATTTTAAAGATAAGTTATAAACTTGTTTGGATACATCAATTGAGAAAATCTCTCTGCAATAAAGCATCTTTTTTGTTTTGTTTTGTTTTGTTAACATTTGTCTTAAGGACAGGACAAAACATCTGAATCATTAAAATAGAAAATAGATTGTGATTTTCAGAATCAGATCGGACTGTGAGGTGCCTAAAGATTCCCACCCCCACTAGTGGATCCTCGGAAAATGTTCGCCCATGTTCACAGTTCACTTTTCAGAAATAAGAGGGGAGCAGTGACCTGCTCATTGGCACACGGTGACCGGTAACCCTATACCCCCTCGGCTCACGCCCCGGTCCAGATCTCCCCTCAGGCCTGTCGTAAATCAAAGCCAAAGCAGTGGGGTCCGTGGCCCCTAGCGTTGCTCTCACACCCCTGAGCTCAGCTCTAATCTGTCTGCATCCCGCTATCGGTCTCCTCCCGTGCGTTAGCCACACTGTATCCGCAGGCGGTCCTTCGCACAGAGATGATGCTACGCTCGTCGTCCTCTTCTTACAGATCAGGATTAAGAGCTTGGCTGATTCCTCTTTATTTAATTCTTTTTTTGTCATGTTTTTTTGGTAATCTTTGCCTCTGGTGATAATCTGCAGGAGTGTGACAGATTAGAAAGGAGAAAAAAAGGGAGACGCAGAAACTAAATATTAAAACAGCTGGGTGAGCAGCTATCGGGTGACCTTCAAAAAGCCGGCCTGTGCAAAGCATTACCACGGCCTGAGGATGCAGAGAGATGCAGAGGGTGCGTTTTTCTCGCTTTCATGCTTTCGTTGCCTTTGAGTCCTCTCACCCATTCATACTCATCCGGAAAGTTCTGCCTCTTCTTGCTTATCCATCTGCCATCTGTGTCTCGGCCTGTTTCTGTGCTTTTAAAACACTCACTGCCATCTTAATTATAACGTGGAGGAACACAAAAACTACTCACAGGAACCTCTTGCATTTGTTGATCTACTTTGCTTTTGTACTGCCAACATTTGAGGCCAATAAGCTGTTGTATGCACATAATGAGTTTGGTATTGAGCACATCACCAAATGCTAACTGTGTTTGTCCATGGAAATATAAAAATTGTACTTGCCGGGCTTTGACTCTTTCTGGTCCTCATAGCAAAGCCTCCCTTTTTTCAGCATGTAATGTAATGTAATGTTTTGTTTTGTTTTGTTTTGTTTTGTGCTTTGCTTTGTTGTGTTGTGTTTTTTGTTTTGTTTTGTTTTTGTTTGACTTGATGAAAAACAGTAACTGACCAATAAGATATAGCCTAATCTTTTTGGTTATTTATATATAAAAATTGTGCTTGTGGGGCTTTGCCTTTTTCTGGTCCTTATGGCAAAGTCTCCCTTTTTTCAGCATGTTTTGTTCTGTGCTTTGCTTTGCTTTGTTATGTTGTGTTTTTTGTTTCGTGTTTTGCTTTTTGTTTTGTGCTTTGCTTTGTGTTGTTTTTTGTTTTTGTGTTTTGTTTGTTTGTTTGTTTGTTTGACTGATGAAAAACAGTAACTGACTAATAAGATATAGCCTAATGCCTAATCTTTTTGGTTATTTATCCAGGACTGACACAAGTAGACCAGTGTGACTTCCGTTTTAATAATACCACTTTTTGTTTCACTGTCTGTTTTGTTTTGTTGTTTTGTATTAGGATTTGCTTTGCTTTTTGCTTGTTTTGTTGTTTTTTGTTTTGTTTTGTGTTTTTTGTTTGACTGATGAAAAACAGTAACTGACTAATAAAATTGCCTAATCTTTTTGGCTATTTATCCAGAACTGGCAAAAGCAGATCAGTGTGACTTCAGTCTGAATAATACCACTTTTCGTTTCACTCTGTTCGTGCATGAAAATACAATAATGGTGCTGCTTGTGTGACTAGTAGTCATAACTTGAGCTCATATTGATGAGTTGGTATAAGCTAAGTAGCGGTGTCCTTGCCTGGCTTTGGCTCTGCCCCCGATGGTTTTCATAAAGTACACGTGGGCTTTGTTAATGTGCAGGATGGATTACACTTAATTGCAGCCTGGTACAGTCCAACCAGCTCTGCTCTTGGCGAAGAGAGGTATGTTGGAAAGAATTCCTCTGATGGTTAGAATCTGTATCAATCTAAAGAACTTTTCAACAGCTTGTTTTGGTCAGCAGTGTTATTTTCGGCATGATGTTTAGCTTTAAGCCAAAGAAGCACCACATTCAACAGCCTGTTTTTTTTTCCAGCAAAGTTATTTTCAACATGTTTAACTTTAAGCCAAATAAACGCCAAATCCTGCATATTTCCCGGCTGAATTTGGCAAAGCTGATTGGCAAGGTGACAGACGTGACTGATCATTTTGAATGAATCTGAAAGAATTTGACTTGATTAGAAAAGAAATTCTTAGTCTTGACTAACAGAACATGCTTTCTGTTAGATTAAACTTTTTTCTGCTCGGTTTCTGTCCTTTATGTCTATAACAGGGGCCATTTGAGAAGACAAAAGAAATATGTGGAGATTAAATGTTTCCCTGAAAGCTTATTATAAAGGTATTAGATTGACAGAAGGGGGTATTCGGCTCTGAATCTGGCGCCTTTGTTCTTTTCCTCCCAGCCAAAGGCCAGCTGGTTGTTACCTTGCTTCACAATTAAAGGCCATGACACACCAAACCAACATCAAAGAACTAGCGGCAACAAAAGGCAACTGTGCCGTTGTCTCGCGTTGCATGCATCTGGGCTAAAAAGTTGCGCGTTGCACTTGAACACACCGCAAAGACTACAGCCAACGGCCAGCTAACAGGTACGCTCTGTGTGTGCTTGAGAGGAAATAACTGTCTATATCATTCAAAATGGGAAACCAAAACTAATACTGCAGATATACAAACTGTAAACAAAGCAGCGCTTGCTTACCATTTTGAATATGAATCGTGTTGATCACTTTCTTCATTCCAGACGGCCATGTCGTTATGAAAATATTTGCGTATTGGAATGCTTGGGTAAGATGACGTAAAAATAGAACAGCCTTCTGTCTATGCCATCTTCTTTGGTGGTTTTCATAACTTCCACTTTTCTTCTCGTGCGCTGACTGGTTCGCTAAACTAAACAGCCAGTCAGAGTTCTTGTGCCGAACACACGGCAAAAACTACGCTAGTAGACGCTCAACAACTTGGTGTGTCAGGGCCTTAAGAATCACCTATTAAATCCCCTACAGAAGGTCTAAATTAGTGTGACAAATCCGAGGGTCACAGTATGTGTGTTTGGGACCTTCTTACTGGCTCCAGTGCTTGGCTTTAGCTTTCTCCGGACCTTGAGATAATTAGCTGTGGATTCGCAGCCTCTTTGTCGCCAACAAAACTAACTATGTCTCGTATCCGTTTACTCTGACCGGTTTTACCGTTTGATGTGAGATCTGAGTCCTCTCGGTGTGGTACTTAGCTGCTGTAGACATTGTGTTGCCAAAGTTGGAATGGCTGCTCTTGTGTTTTAGAGGCTACACATCAGCTCTGAGAGTGTTTTGACAGGACAGATGTTCTGGATGCTGATGAACTCTTGGGCTTTGTGATACATCAGACGGCCGCTCTTGTCCTCAAGGCTGTGAAGAGGAGGAAGTCTGCCTGCCTTTTCAGTGTCTTTTCAGTGTCATCACATTCACAACTGGTCTCATGTTGTTTGGAAAGGTTTTGTATTTTTAAAACTGTATTTCATCCAGCTTCTAACTTCAATAGAAATAGTCTCATTCAGTGAACCTCAGGTCTGGAGTTGAATGATCAATAATGATCAGTTTAGTGCAGTGTTTAATTTTACACAGAATTTTTAATGTCATATTTATTGGAATCTGTTTACTCACTTTTAAAACATTTTCAATTTTACTGGTTAAATTGATTTCTAATTTTAGTCAATGAAAATAAATATATATTATTTAATGAGATTACAAAATTAAACCAAATAATCTGACATTTTAAATATTAACTTTTAATCAACATTTAACAAAAACAAAGTGAAACTTCAAAACGAAACAAAATATGCTTTTGCATTTATGCATTTGCAAGTTGTTTTATGTTGTTTATATTTCTGATTCAAGGCTCATTCCCATAAAGAACAATAACTATAAAGATAACAATAACTGTATTAGCATCCACACCAACTGATAAAAATGTTCTGTTTATTATAATTGTGCGCAGTTATGTCATCTGCCAATTTTAAATGCTCGAGTTCTTTAAAGTCATGTGGATGCTGGTCAATGATTTTAGCATTTATCAACTGGAAAGAAAAAGCCCTGTGATTCCAGCTATATAATTTCTCTGTGTCGTTATCGTTGTGGTGTGGACTTCCCTATTCTCATAGAATTATTATTATTATTAAAACTTTATAGTTATCGTTATAGTTATCGTCCTTGCTGTGAATGTGCCTACGTTGCGGTAAGTTTATTAACCCGTCAGCAAAGCACTTCGGTTTACCGGAGTTTATTCACTGATCAGCTTCTGCTAACTTAGCTCAAATGACAATGCCCAACAATACCTGCGTGCATATTTATTTATTTATTCATATTCATGATTCGTGTTGTCCATCCTGCCCTTATTATTGTAGACGAATTAAAGAAAACCCTTAGATAACGACCATTTTCGTGAGTGATTTTATTGACAAGATTAACATTTGTTACATGCAGTTATATTATCTCATGAGTTTATTACTTCATTATATAAAAATGTTTTGTGTACAGTGATACATACAGGCTTCTCATTGACACACATAATGGGCCAATACTGTCCGTATCACGTCCTGTATCCTTTTCCCACTTCCCTACATGCTTTCCCCTCTTTCTCTGTACGCGTGGACATGTAGACCACCTAACTAGCTCCATTTGTCCAGATTATTTAGAGGGGTTTAACCTTGCAGCCTCTTTAAAACAGAGACATCCTTTAAAGGCTGTGCTTCCCTTAAAAGCCAAGCCTGTGGCCATACATCAGAAAACAAGAGCTGCGCTTTGATAGCCGCTGCCATTAGATGCAGTCCTGTAAAGGGTCTTTGCCGTTCAAGGCACTCTGGAGATAATTGTGCAATTAGCAAAGAAGATTGTGGAGTGCTTTGATCAGGAAGCAACATGCAACTTCTCAAGATATCAGAGTCACCAGAAAAGATGCACTGACAGCAGGGATAGGGGAAAAAGCAGTGCGATTGAGGTAAAAGGGCTCTGATTTGCTAAACTCTCACACAATAAAACGTTAGTCCTTTCATCAACTGTCCTTAGGTGCAGATTAGCACTCATTTATAATGTTTTGTTTCAGTTTCAGTTACTGATTGGCGACAAACATGCTTTTGGTGTCCATCACCCGATCATTTCTTATTCCCAATAAAGAACCAACTCATAAGAGTTGTTTGAATTGGCCTAAACTTGTTGGTGTATGTTTTTGATTTACTAAAAAAAAAAATCTCATAAGAATAATTTGAGTCAGACTACTTTGTTTGAACTGTGCCTTTAAGAGTCATGGTTGTGCTATATTTTTTTCCAAGATAGACTTAATAATGATGCTGCAGTGTCATTGAATAGGCAGAATAATATAATAGGATCAAATGTCTTCTGGTTTTAAAAAATGGAACCCTGATCCCGACCCTGCTCACAATGCATTTAAATGCGTCACCAATTTGGACGGCAAGCGTGCTGAGGAAGGCAATGCGGTAAGATTGTTATATAAAGCCGGTGTATATTGGAAATGGAACTTAGCAAGGTCCCTGTGAATGACTGCCAGGTCAGGAAATAGAAGTGCAAGCTTTGGCCCTGCCTTAGTCCCTCTACCTCAGCTTCGGAATACCCCTCACCTCCTCTCCTCGGCCACACAGCCTGCAGAGAGTAACTCTGACGTTGGAGAGGCCTGGAGGGCTACATCGGTCGGCTTGGCACTCCTCTTTTCTCCCCAGCTTTTCACATAACCCAAGGCTCTGGAGGGGAAGAGAGGAGGCAGGCTGCACTATGCTCAGGGGGCATGAAGCACTTCCAAAATAGCACTGGGTAAATAAGATCGCATGGGAACCAAACATCAGCTTTCTCTGCCACATTTAGGTCTGTCCTGCAGGGGTCAGGACTCTCCATTTCTCACATCTAGACATGAGTGACACCCTGAATAAATCACACCAAGCTCAAAAATCCCCTCCCCGAGCATCAGGGGTATGCTAATGGTTATGTTGCCCACTGGGGCCTCCTGTGCTTTAATTAGCTTGCCATGGGCAAATGATGACAGAGGGACCACCATGCTTCTGATGGTTTCTGAGGTACAACTCCAGAAAGTAAACGCCAGCTATCATTGCTGGCACAGTAGGTACACCAACACATTAGTTTAATGGTGTTTCTTCAACTTTGGTCACATGTCGTAGAGTTAGATTTTTATTAAAACTTACAGAATCCAGCCTTATTTTTTCTTATATGAAGGTCACAATAAAATTATTCAAACAATTGTGGAATCATGAAAAAAGTTGAATATATATATTTTCCTATAGATATGGGTTTTGACTTGGTTTGTGCCAAATTTGGTGGTATTACCAGATATTTTAAAGGTTTAATTCACCAAAAAATGGAAATTCTGTCATTAATTACTTACCCTCATGTCATTACACACCCGTAAGACCTTCGTTGATCTTCGGAACACAAATTAAGATATTTTTCATAAAATCCGATGGCTCAGTGAGGCCTGTATTGCCAGCAAGACAATTAACACTTTCAATGCCCAGAAAGGTGCTAAAGACGTATTTAAAACAGTTCATAGTGGTTCAACCTTAATGTTATGAAGCGATGAGACTACTTTTTGTGCACCAAAAAACAAAATAACGACTTTATTCAACAATATCTAGTGATGGGCGATTTCACAACCCTGCTTCATGAAGCTTCAAAGCTTCTTAAATACATCTTTAGTAGCTTTCTGGGCATTGAAAGTGTTAATTGTCTTGCTGGCAATGCAGGACTCACTGAGCCATCAGATTTTATCTAAAATATCTTAATTTGTGTTCCGAAGATGAACGAAGGTCTTACGGGTGTAGAACGACATGAGGGTGAGTACCTAATGAAAGAATTTTTATTTTTGTGTGAACTAACCCTTTAAGGTGATTTTGTTTTGGAACCTTCAGAAAACTTTTAACTCGATTTTTCTCAAAATTGACTTTGCTGACTCTATCGACTTCAAACAGGTGTAGCTCAGTCATTTTTTTGTTGGATTCCAACAAATCATACATTGTATTGAAGGTTTTTTTAATAGAGATTGTGACAATAACAATAACTTGTTAATTGGCATTGCTCATTGAGACTGTAATTTGCCAGCACCGGTCACACACACACATACACACACTTTTTTTTCTTTTTTCTTTTTTACCCTTAACCCTTGTTTTATCTCAAAATGTTAAAATGTTTGTAATTAAACAATACATCATTAGAGATGTGGTGAAAATGACACTGTGGCAAGTGTTTCCCGTACTTTCAGAAATGAAAAGAAAAGTGTGTTTTAAGTAGGTGTTTTCTAGATGTCCACTGGACCAAAAGTGTCCGTAGTTGAAGAAACACCATTTAAGCGTCTCTCTTGGGTTGTAAAATCTTCAGTAGTATAGGAGAGATGAGAGCTGGAGATGACAAATATAAAAAAGAAAGAAGGATCTTTATCCAGTGTCATTTCATAAATAAAGTCAGTCTGTATTGTATCATTGTGGGCTTATCTGCATCCTCGAATGCTTCTTTCATGTATTTGAGCTTTCTGTGTTTATGTAGTCTCCATATGGCTCCTCGTGGTGAGCTTTGAAGGTCTTTTTTTACTGTGCAACTTCGGGGCTTTAGTGGGTCTCTGCACTTAAGACAAGCATCAACAGCTGCTCTGTGGCCTGTGCTGTGAATAATGCACTTCCACTGTGTCTGTATGTTGTTGATCTGAGGTATGGGATAGAGTTTACACTTTTCATGTTCCATCAGTTCAGCTATGAATGGAATTAAGGCCACCCCTGACACACACACACACCGCTGTTGCCTCCACCAGAAGGGCCTGTGTCTTGGCCTGGCAGGCCATCAGAAACCATCATAGAGTAGACTTGTGATGAGAGGCACAGAGTGACACCCTCGACCACACACACTCACACATACATATACTCACACACACACTCCCCAGAGTGTGTCAGTGCTGCCGCCTCATCTGATTAACAGGAGCATGAGGCTTTACATGACCTTTTTTCCTAGAATTCTCTCCAGGGTCAGGATGCTCAACCTTTTTTCCCCGCAGAAATTTCTCCAGTGCCTGGATACTCAACACAATTGCAGACTGTTTGCACTTTACTTTTTCCCAGTATAGTCTGTCTTCACCCCTCCTTGTGTGCCCGTTTGCATTGGCCGCTGCTGCCGGCATGAATGTAGCCCTTATTAAAGGAAAGAAAGTGTTTGTGACACCTCGGCCCACCGGTGTGGCACTGCAGTTGAGTTGTCTCCTCTAGTCCTCTCACATGAACACCCTCAGTATATCGCAGGGTTCAATCAACACTGTTTCCTCACTCAAGGTGTCACGCTTTATAATTAGTGCACACACATACACGTGCGCAGTGCCAGACTGCACTAGAGGAGAAGAAGCCTGTCAACGCACCTGTACTCAGGCGTCTCCTGGATGTAGATGGCTCATTAAATTGATTCGATCAGAGAGATGATGCCGCAGAGTCTGTAGTGGGGCACAGCCTGTGGCTGAGATGTCCACTGATGATGTCCTGAAATGCACAACCCCATAACCTCCTGGCTTTTAGGACTGTATAATAATATTTAATATCTAATTAACATCAGTCTCAGTTTTCGTTTGAGTGATCTCGATATAGTTTCTTAAAATCCCAAGATCAGTGTTTTGTTCTATGCCTGTGTTTCCTGCAGAGGTAAATCTGCTGAACCTACTGCCCCACAACAAATAAAATCATATTTTAGAAAATGTATTTTACCCAAATCATATTTATTTTTTGAAGTCCAATTTGAATTTAATATGATAAAAAGGTTATGTACAGTGGAATAATGGCATGAAAAAAATGTTTCTATTTATTTGACCTTGCGGCCTGCATACAATAGCACAAATAGCGATTTAACCTGTACTTTTTAATGAATAAACCTACACTGTAACCAGTATAGCCCAATTCATGAACAAATGACAAATTGGGGCAGTCATGGCCATATGGTTAGAAAGTCAGACTGGTAACCCGAAGGTCGCAGGTTCGAGTCTCAGTACCAGCAGGAAATGATTGATGTGCCCTTGAGCAAGGCACCTAACCCCCAATCACTCCCCGGTCGCCACTGCAAAATGGCTGCCCACTGCTCCGGGTGTATGTGTCCAGTGTGTGTGTTCACTGCTCACTACTCCTAATGTGTGTGCACTAACTGGATGGGCTAAATGCAGAGGACAAATTCCGAGTATGGGTTACCATACCTGGCCTTCACATGTCACTTCCACTCATAAACTGGTTCTTTTTAGTAAATTAAAACCTACAGTACAGTACAGTGTAACCTGTAGAGTCAACCATTGTAGCATGATTCATGAACAAATTGCTTTTATGAACCGGTTCTTTTATATCAATTAAAACCTACTGTACAGTACCTATACAGTCTAATTCTAACTCTCTCTCTCTCTCACTCTATGTATGTATGTACGTATATTTTGCAATGTACCAAGCTGGAAGGTTCCTCATACAATTTACAGCAAATAGCTGAGAGAATGTTTTTTTTGTAATTGATTTTCAGATCTTGTGAATCTGAATTGTGAATCGGAAATTGATTTATTTATCGATATCCAGCCCTAATGGCTTTGTCGTTGACTTTCATATTGTGGGCAACAGCTCTGGGAAAAACCAAGCTGGGTTGATGAGAGAAAGGGTTAGCTGGAAAATAGGGTACAGGCCTGGGAACCAACGGCTCTGCCGAGCAGCAAAGGCCAGGCAGGGCCATGTGGAGGGGTGGGAACGTGAGGAGCAGTGTCCTGCCAGGCTGCTCTTCCCGCGGGAGCCTCGGACCAAGAGACACTCGGAGTCGATAGGCTCTCTTCCTGCCGCGGGGTCAGGGCCCCTCCACAACTTCCCACCGACCCGGCAGGGCCCGGCTCACAGTGGCAGGTTAAAATTAGTCTCTCTGGCTGAACTCGAGGCCTCCCTCTCTCAAGCCACTTGCCTGGCTCTGAGAACCAGAGAGTCTGATAAAGCATGTAGTTTTCACACAGTAACTCTTCTCTGTCAGAGAGACAGATACTATCCATTTTCTTTTGGCCCCCACGCTGAGAGGCGGAGGATGATGGGGCTTTTGCGCACTCCGTACTTGGGAGTGAAGCTCAGTGCTGAACTCTGTCTGAACTCCCGCTCCATGATTTCTGCTTTATTATGACGCCAATTTCATTTTAAAAGCTGAATCAGGCCGCAGTTCCCCTCAGAAGCAATTAAAACACAGCAGGGGCAACCTGTAGGATATCCTTTGCTGTCTCTTCAAGACGGCCAGATGCACACTGAGGCAACCTGTTGGTTATAACAATGTTTTTCTTCCTTTTGTTGTACTCCCTTGCTCACGCTATCCCACGTTAGTCATTCCAAATCACTCACAGGTACTCTGGCCCTTTATCAAAGAATGAATTTACCACATGGATTCTTATTTTTAACAATAAATGTTGTTTTCGGTTTATGTTTTATAACATTAACCCAACTTGTTTCGATAAGACATGACTTAGCACTAATTTGTGTTTAAAGTGTGAGTCAAGCTTTCCAGTCTGTTGAAAGGTGCTCCTGTAACAGCTCCTAGTTGTTAATTCAAACAAACGTCAGCGCTAATGTGTCCAAATGCTCCCAAATAAAGCGAGTGTTTGCCCACAGAAGTGGAAGCTCCTTTCTTAGGTTCCCGGTGTAAGTGATATTGACCAGTCCAATCCTGGCCGGTCTTCTGCCGGCCTTCCAGTAAGAGGGTGTGTGTCTGTGTGTGTGTGTGGAGGATCGATGCATGTGAGGCCAGTCAGCACGTGTGTTTAGACAAGTTTGAAGGGATAATGGCTGTTGCCGCTCGGACACACCGATCTAATGGAGACGAATGGCTCCAATCCTCATTAAAAGCAAAGCCAATGGACTAGAGTTTCGGTGTTAATGTACTGCTTTCAATGTTAAGGTGTGTGCTGGCTCTCAGAGTCAAAACAAGATAAGAGTGTTTTCACACCTGGTTAGTGTAGTGGTGGTTTTTCAAACCCTGAGACATTTTAGTCAGCAAGTTTGCAACTAAAAGGGTGACATTAGAAATGATGATAAACTCAAGCTGCAGAAGTTTTGTTTATATCCACCATGTTTATTGCTAGCTACCTACCTGAACATTGACACATCTGGTTTAATGGTACAGTCATTTGAAGGCCCTCCTTTTGAGATTTTTTAATACCACAATAATGCAAAAGTCAGGCAACTAAAATATGATTGCAGTATGTTTTTGGCCATCCAATGTGACAGTCTATCCAGTGTCCGCTCACAATGATTTAATAACTTAACAAAAGCTGCTTTTCAAATCATAGCTGCCAAGCTAGACAGCATTATTATGTATCACATGCATTTTTGTATATAGTTTCAGATAGCTGTTTGATCTCGATAATTCTTAGTAGAAATTCATTGTAAATTAAAAAATGTATATATTTTTTTATTGTATATTTCTTTCCTTTTTATTTTCATTTATTTCTTTAAAATATTATAAAATAATAAAAAATTATAATGAAATATTTTATTATAAAATAAACTTACAGTAGTTTCTTTAATAATGTACAGTATGCATGAACCCGTAACCTGTATGAACTCAAAGCCCGTACTCTCTTACCAGTAACTATAGTGATAGTGACCAAAGTAATATTAAAGATGGCAACATCCATAAAACTGAAAAGTCTTACAACTTTTGACACGACAAAAGTCCAATCAAGTCAAATTTGTCATCCGTCAAATCTTCATTACTCGACCGCAGCTTTTACTGTATATCTGGGGAGAACCACACATGAAAACCCGCAACACATGGTAGACACGCGTTTGTGCAGCGCAGAGCGACTCTCTCACACTGTATGATGTGACAGACTAGTTGTCTGGTTCCATTCACACACAGCAGGTTTTCGGAGAATGCTGTTGTGAGTCCTGAAAATTTACGGGGATGTGAGTTCGGTTATAGAATGCGGTTGTCACACCCATAAATAACTGAACTGTGTGTGAACGTAACCATATTAGGGCTCAAATATAGAACTAACTACCGTACACTGTAAACCCCAACGCTCAAAATAATTAATTGGTTTGAGTAGGACAAACTTAAATTAAATTAGTTCAGTCAAATTAACTTTTATGAGTATTTAGCACTTTCTTTTTCTTTCAAGCTCACAGAACATATATTTTAACTTAAGCAAACTGAACTGTTTAATTGTTTTGAGTTTTGTTAACTTATTTCTTTTAATTTAGACAAACTTAAGTTTAACTTAAACTGGGCTGGGATTTCTATTTCCCAGCATGATTTGCTCATGGCACTTGAAAAGGAGACTAAATGTTATAATTAAGTGTTATATAATGTTTCTTTGTGCAAGATTGATGTTAAGTGGGAGATTTAGTAGTGATAAATGTTTTGTTATGCTAATTTAGAAGAGTTTCTGTTAATGTGGGTTTTTGGAGAGTTACCATCATGGTGACAAGTGGTGAAAGCGGCGGTTTAAGAGCAAGTATGTTAAATTCTTTATATTGCTGTACTCATTCAGCAAGTGTTACACCATGCTACTGTTAACATGTTAGCAAATTAGCAAGTTAGCATTTTCTGAATTAGCTTGTTGTAGCTAGTTAAGTTTACACTAATAAAAATGTTTACATTGAGGTTTCATGATCATTTTAAGTTAAATGTATGAATTAGTATACTCAAACATTTCAAGTTAAGAACAATTAAAATGTATGAGTACAAAATAAAAAACAGTTCTGTTTACTTTGAATTTCTTTACTTTCTGATTGCCTCACATTTTTCAAATTTTGCCAATTTATTCGGGTTTACAGTGTATTCTGCTGCGGCGCGAGCGTGAACTATATTAATATTATATTATAGTAATATGATTTGACAATAGGATNAATAATTTTATTTATTTTTTAATTAAATTATATTTTTATATTTCTATACTATATTTAATATTTTATATTATAATATAAAATATTTTTAAATGTAATACTTTTTTTATTTTTTATTTATTAGGGCACGAGCACTGATATTGTGAAGACCCTATTGTAATTGCTTGGTCAATTATTCTTCTTCTCCGAATTGAATCGCATTTTTGAGGGCCTAAACATGCTCAAACTCATGACACTTTGCACACGTGTCAGAAGTGGTGAAAATTTACGTCTGATATGGGTTTCAGAATTAGATGTGTCAAAATGGCTCAGTAGCGCCACCTAGAAAATTTCAATTAAGCGCCCTTTGCGCTACGTTTCACGTACAACTGTGAAATTCAGTAGACAGATGTAACAGCCCAATACCTACAAAAAAGCCCGGGGGTGCAAAATCTGTAATCCCAACAGGAAGTGAGATATTTTGAGTTTTCTCTGCAAAATTTTTGCAGTTTTTGCCATTTCCAGATGTTGTACTTTAACGAACTCCTCCTAGAGTTTTAATCAGATCAACATCATATTTGGTCAGTCTAATCTAAAGGCCTTTGAGACATTAAATTGCGAAGATCTAGAGTTTTCGCTGGAGGGCGCGTCTGTGGCGGCCTGACAAAATTGGATGTTTTGCCATGAAAGAGAAAGTTGTTGTAACTTGGGCATACAATGTCAGATCTGCCCCAAACTTCACATGTTTGATAAGAGTCCTGGCCTGAAGACATCTATATGCCAAAATTTAGTTAGTCATAGCGCCACCTGCTGGCAACAGGAAATGGCATGCTTTACACTGTAATTCACTCCTAGAAGCACAATTAAACATGCCATGAAGTACCAAACATGCTAGAAACACATTAAATCATGCAACACTTGGCTAAGTCCTAAAGTATGCGAGTAACACCACGAAACAGGAAGTTACTGTAACTGAGGCATACAATGCCCCTTCATGATGTTAGGGGCAGTCGTGGCCTAATGGATAGAGAGTCGGACTTGTAACCCAAAGGTCATGGGTTCGAGTCTCAGATCCGGCAGGGATTGTCGGTGAGGGGAGTGAATGTCCAGCGCTCTCCCCACCTTCAATACCACGACTGAGGTGAGACCCTTGAGCAAGGCACCGTACCCCCAACTGCTCCCCGGGCGCCGCAGCAATGGCTGCCCACTGCTCCGGGTGTGTGTTCACGGTGTGTGTGTTCACTGCTGTGTGTGTGCACTTGGATGGGTTAAATGCAGAGCACAAATTCCGAGTATGGGTCACCATACTTGGCCACATGTTACATGTCACTTCACTTCATGTCACTTCAATGTCCGATCTGCTCCAAACTTCACATGTTTGATAATAGTCCTGGCCTGAAGACATCTACATGGCAATATTCAGTAATAGTCAAAGCGCCACCTGTTGGCAGCAGGAAGCGTGGCAAATGGAAATGACTTTGCCATATTTCTCCTGTATTTACTCACTTACATGCATGTAACCCACTCTTCACTGTTTTCCTAAGGCCAATGGGTGGCGGTGGCCCCGGGTGCGAGGGCCCTTTCATCGCTGCTTGCAGCTTTAATTTTTTAATTGTAATTTTTTTTGCAATTTTTTGGGGGGGAGGTGATTGAGCAAAAGCAAATGAACCCAGTGTAAAAGCACCGCACATGTTAAAGTATGTAGTGTGTTGTTGCTCAAATTCGCAATCACTGGCCAGGATTACATCACATACACTCTCAGAGCAAGATGTAAAAAATGCATCCAAGAAGCATGTTTTTGTTTTTTCTTGTACATATTTGGTTGATGTTTTCTCATGGCAGACACAGCTTAGAGAGAAGGGCTCCAGAGTTCATGAATGACCCTGGGTTGCATTAAGATGTCCGTGCACATTCTGATGAATGGGGATGAATGGGATTTGCCATATCATGCAGTGCCACAGCCAGCAGAAAAGCAAACAGATAGCACATCCTTCTCACATTCATCAAGCTATATTTCACAATCTCTTCAAAACGAATGACTAGAGCCGACCGTCAGCGGCCAATTTGTGTCTCCTCTGCCCTCTGATGTGTGGGAGTAACAATTATCAGCAGGCTGAGAATATGTGTCAATATAAAATATTCACATCATTTTCTCAGTTTCTTCCTCTTCTTGACTGTAAAGTTCATCCTGTGCTAGAAGAAGTGGGCGATTTAACAGCTACCCATATAAGCTGGCTCACATATCTCTTGGCTTTGTTGTTTGGTCCAAGCTTGAGTGTGTTTTGTGATCTGTTTGGTGGGTGGGTGGGTGGTTGTATTCTTGAGAAATTGTGCGAGTGTGTATACCCCTCAATCCTCAAGTTTACAACTGCATCATAATCATCATCTGTGTATGATTATGTGATACAAACACAGTGTGTATATACACTACCGAGACTCTGTGTGTGTTTGTGTGTGAGAGACGTCCCGGCGTAGGACTGGCTGGAGGGCAGGGTATAGCGTGCATGTAGAGTGTCCGTAGCAGGGGACGCCAGGCTGTCTCCAGGATCTGAGGCCCTCCCCACCAGCGCAGACACAGGAAGAGCGCTCCATAAATCAGCCCAGATTAGAGGGGCCGCTGGGCCAAGCTCCCCAGACTGCGCTGTTTAATGTCAGAGCACCAGAGATGACTTAAACAGTCCCTTCTCGCTTTCGCTTCACTTTTTATTAAATCTGTCTCACTCAAACTCAAAGGGGAAGACTGAGAATCGAAGGTGAGAATGCAATAGGAAGAATGGGATGCGGAGAGCCAGAAATGATGAGCTTTCCAGTAACAGAGCGACTGGATTTACAAAGTATCTGTTGTGTTAGATAGCTGAGACTAATCTGAGCCTGGGGAGAGAGGGCCATCCTGCTCGCACTCACTCTCAGGCCGAACAAAGGGCCCTCGATGTCTGCACGGAAATGCAGCGTCACACAACACATTCTGACACACACATTCTCTCTGACTTGATGCGCACACACACACATTATTTTTCTCACGCTCATGGACAAATGCTCTCTGTCACAAACTCTCGCTGTCATTTCCCGCTGCCTGTATCAGGTACCACATGTTTTCCTTATTATTAGCTATGCTGTCGGATCCCTCCGGGGCAGACAGAGATTACTTCTGATGACACTGCATTGTTTGGAAAATCAAACAGTCAGCTGTATTTCTGTGGTCTTGTAGTTTTGTAATAGCAGTCGCTAATACGATACAATAAAGTTGATATGAGCCACCAGTCATTTAAAAATATACAATATAACAAAAAGTGGAAATAAAGTGACATTTTTGGGGTTAAGAACAAAAGTTATCACAATACTAGCATGAACTGTTAATGAAACATGGAAACTGCTCCTGATGAATAATAAATATCATACCTGCATGTACCAGTTACATAATAATTTATTGGGACTTTTTGGTAATTGTATGACTTAATAATTGAAAACAACTGTGGCGTTGCATACTCGTAATTTCTTTTGCGCTTTATTTATACTGAAGTTATGTACAGCGCGCGTCGCCGCATTTGAAGAGTGTGCGCTACTTGCTGACAGGACAGGAAAGTTTGTTTTTCTAAGGGAGAGATTTTTTATTTAGTAACAAGTTATGAAAATAACATTAAAATAATGACATTGACATATAGCCTGACATCTCATCTGACTGCAGATACTGAATCAGGACAATGCAGTTTTCTCAGGCACTCTTTACTTAAACTGCGTCTGACACCGTCAACAGCTTTCCCGCACGTCTTTCAAAATAAAAGTCTTGCATCAGGAAAAACATAGAATTACATTTGTTGTTCTTTAACTGCACACTCTGCGACCCACTCAAAACACTTGCAACCCACTTTTGGGTCGCGACCCACCAATTGAGAAACACTGGTATAGAATATAGTAACCTATTTATTTAAAACTTTGTTGTCATATACTATTTAGGTAGTTGTTTGATCTCATTTATTATTTTTTTTCTTAAATTATATTTTATATTATATTTTTGTATTTCTGTCTGTCTGTCTATCTACCTATCTACCTACCTACCTACCTTCCTACCTACCCTACCTATCTCCTTAGATAATGACAATCTGAGTGGTGGCTAAACGAGAAGGATATTTTTTCAACAAGGCACATGCAACAAGCTTAGCAGAAAACGCATTGAAAATACACAAATTATTTCTCAACAGTGTTTCGCAATCTGAATGAATCAATATTATTTAAACTGTTTATAGACACGCATTTTGGTTTCTTTCTTTGTAGATTAATTGCATTTGAAGATAAATATGATCCTGCTTCTCATATATTTAGGGTGTACTCACACTAGGCGATCTGAAGCATGATGGAGCACGTTTGACCCCCAAAGTCTGGTTTGTTTGACTTGTGAGATCGATCCGTACCCTTCCTGGGCACGGTACGCTGAACCATGCCCTGGCCCACTTGAAGAGGTAGGCTCAGGCACGGTACAGTGTAACATGCCTAGTGTGAGTACGCCCTTAGATTTCATGATAATCCGGGTTGTATTTTCTATAAGGAGTGCATGTAAACACCACTGTGCTAGACCATGTCTCCACTCAATTTTATATTTCAAAATTCATTGTAAAAGCCTAAGGCGTGTTTAAAACAAAAGTTGGCTCATTTCATCTACTTTTCTACTTCTCCATCTATCTTGTATTAGAAAGTGTGGGTCACAGATCCACATCATTTTCCAGCAAAGTCTGTCACCATAAAGTAATGGCTTTCTTGTTGTTCTTTCCTATTTTTGGGTATAGAGACTGAAGAGTATCATTGCATTGGCTCACAGACATTTTCTCTCCATATTTTAAAAATAATTATATTTTGACAACTTTTTTTTCCCATCACAATCCAATTACAGTTTCCAATCCTGTCCTAATGATAGCTTTTGAATGTAATAAAGTGTGTATGGTATCTTTGGCTGAAACCAAAGGAAATCCTTCAAAAGTGAAACCAGGCCAGTAAAAACACCAGTAGCTTTAACCTCTTGTCTTTTCTCTTCACCGTCTATGTGTTGGTCATTTAAACACAGCCAAAGTTTGGTCTGTAATCTTTAAATCAGTGTCTTTCTCTCAGAATTGCAATGGACTGCAGTGAACGTGATGTATTTCTCAGTATACTTGTAGTGAAGGGCCATGGGAACTGTGCATTGCGTGAAGTCACAGAGATATTTGTCAAAAAAAGTTGTTAGAATGGTCATGCTGACGTCCCTCCTCCTCTTCAGCATCTCACAGGGAAAGTATTGATCCACAACTTCCCAAAGTTATTTATAATTGAAGATAAACAAGGAATGTCCATATGCCTGGGAGCCATGTCAATGGGGGTGTGTTGTTGTTTTTATTTTCTGTTTTTCTTATTTCTTTTTTTTTTTTCTTGTGAGTTCTTAAAGGAAGTTCTCAAGGGGAATGATTTTTTTTTCTTTTTGTAAGACAAGTAAAAATAAAATAATGAATAAATATGTATATGTAAAAAAAGAAGTGATAAACCAAGTGACACCATCCCATGTAACGTGGGAAGGAAACTGTTTGCGTTATGGACGTAACACATCCTATTATTATCCCACTGTGTGTGACAGCTCTGACCAGAGCTGCCCTTAAACACACACTGAGCTGTTTGAGGAGAAACGCTACTTCCTCTGTCCACACACACACACACACAGAGACCATCTAAGGCCAGACAATTCCCAAGTCTTATTTCTGACAGCCTTTATGGGAATGCTTAAATATAACCCTGGCGGCCAGCAGAGACATAATAATCAAATGCGTTGAGCAGCATTTTTTCCCACTTCAAGGTGGTCCTGCTAATCTTCGAGGGCACTGTCACCATCTTGGTTGGAAAAAAGTATTGGCCATCAATTAGGGCATTTAAGGGCAGTGTTGGCTTTGCCAGACCCATTCCCTCTTTCACCACAAAGCAGGAACGTCTTAAGCCACAGTGACTGATTCCTCGCCTCTTGAAATTTAACCTTGACATCATTTTACACAAACACAAAAGCTTTTTCCACAGATCATCAGCAGAAATTGATGTTCGTGAGTTTGAATCGAATAGCATTATTTAGCACTAAGGGCTCTGACGGAGTTTGACAGGTTAAAATGGATAATTTGTAAATTTTAGTTTGAGGGTGTAGAAAGAGCTAAATCATCATTTTTCAGGACACAAACTAAGGTTTGTGTTCTTTCCTGACTGATGTCAGAGATTTACTTTATTTATTTATTTATTGGTGTATAATATTGGATATGAGTGCATACACATTTCCCCTATTTTTTTAATTAAAATAATTACAATAATCTATTGTACACTTAAAGTTAATGTTTAAAAATACTAATGCTTTAATAACACTATTTACAATATGCACTGTAAAAAAGAATTGTTGGTTTAACTTAGAATTTGAGATAAGACAATGAAGGCGATTGATTTAATCAACAGAAGCTCAAAATATTGTTATCTGAACCACATTAATTATCTAAGTTGATTTGACAAAAGAAAAAATGTTGTGATCATGAAAAAAAGAAAAAAAAAATATATATATATTAGGGTTGCACGGTGTACCGGTACTACGGTAGTATCGCGATACTAAAGCTTCAAAATACTGGCGATGCCATTGTATTTTTTAAACTGTAGTATCGTCAGTACCGTAAGGAATGTTGTCTGTGCGGCAGGTACACTTTAATTGAACATGCATGCCTGCAAAAACATTACAAGAGACTGCCGTTGACTGTCTGCTGTGCCCTGTGTAGTAAATGCTCTGTAGAATTAGCGCATTATTGCTTTCCAATGCTTCAGTTCATTTTGCAATGAGATAAAGTTGAACTTGCACGTTGTTGTTCGCACTGCATTTTATCTGGAGAAAGGGTCTGAAATTCACTTAATTAACATCATAAAATCTTTATATAAGAATGATTTCTCGCAGTTTTTCCGTAGCTCATTTGACCACTTCTGGAAAATGTGTAATAGTTTGTTTCTAGAAACATCTTTGCGAAGACGATTCAGACAAATGCAATTCCATTCATCAATAGGCTATAGCGGCTTTGCACTCGGTTCTTATCAATCATATCAATCTTGATTTTATAATTATAAATGTATTATATGTTTTAATATACATACTGCTCTCCAGTCAGGGTTGGAAATTTCAAGATATGCTGGCAAAAATGCTCCTGATAGTTCGTGACACGAGCAAGAGCGCTGTTTTTGTTTCGTTTCTAAATGAATCTGTTTTTGAACAAATTGGGCTTGTCACTGACTCACGAAGCCATTCATTTTAGACAGTCATTTGCTTCGTTCCTGAATGAATCAGCCGTTTTGAAGGAATCGGTTGATTGATTCATTGACTTAATCATTAACACTTGCTGCCACCTACTGGCGACTTTAGTCTCCCATCTAAAAGTAGACCTATTCTATAATTTTTTACCATCTAAAAGTAAGCCTATTCTATCATTTTTTTCCGCCAACATTTTTTTTTCTATATTCAAATTTTTATATTTGAAACATTAACATCATAACATTATTTATGCAATTGTAATTCAAGTGTAAATGCATAAATGCTACATCGTAATGTCACTTCATGCAGCTTCTGTGCTACTGTGCAGTGCTAAGATGAATTTTGTTTACAATGATTCATTTGATTGGTAATAAAAGCCTGTTGTTCATTCTCATTAATGAAGTATTCAGAGAAAAATCTGGTCTGTTTTCATGTTTTTATGAAAGTTTGGTTCATTTTGTATACTGCATGGTATCGCGATACTACTTGGTATCGTGATACTTCAGCTGGTATAGTATCGTAAGACATTTTTATGGTATCGTGACAACCCTAATATATATACAGGTCCTTCTCAAAAAATTAGCATATTGTGATAAAAGTTCATTATTTTCCATAATGTAATGATAAAATTAAACATTCATATATTTTAGATTCATTGCACACCAACTGAAATATTTCAGGTCTTTTATTGTTTTAATACTGATGATTTTGGCATACAGCTCATGAAAACCCAAAATTCCTATCTCAAAAAATTAGCATATTTCATCCGACCAATAAAAGAAAAGTGTTTTTAATACAAAAAAAGTCAACCTTCAAATAATTATGTTCAGTTATGCACTCAATACTTGGTCGGGAATCCTTTTGCAGAAATGACTGCTTCAATGCGGCGTGGCATGGAGGCAATCAGCCTGTGGCACTGCTGAGGTGTTATGGAGGCCCAGGATGCTTCGATAGCGGCCTTAAGCTCATCCAGAGTGTTGGGTCTTGCGTCTCTCAACTTTCTCTTCACAATATCCCACAGATTCTC
This sequence comes from Anabarilius grahami, assembly GCA_003731715.1. NCBI lineage: Eukaryota > Metazoa > Chordata > Actinopteri > Cypriniformes > Xenocyprididae > Anabarilius > Anabarilius grahami. The sequence continues at coordinate 2,231,660 of RJVU01011283.1, read as the reverse complement.
TATGGGGTTCAGGTCAGGAGAGTTGGCAGGCCAATTGAGCACAGTAATACCATGGTCAGTAAACCATTTACCAGTGGTTTTGGCACTGTGAGCAGGTGCCAGGTCGTGCTGAAAAACGAAATCTTCATCTCCATAAAGCTTTTCAGCAGATGGAAGCATGAAGTGCTCCAAAATCTCCTGATAGCTAGCTGCATTGACCCTGCCCTTGATAAAACACAGTGGACCAACACCAGCAGCTGACATGGCACCCCAGACCATCACTGACTGTGGGAACTTGACACTGGACTTCAGGCATTTTGGCATTTCCTTCTCCCCAGTCTTCCTCCAGACTCTGGCACCTTGATTTCCGAATGACTTTGGACCACTGAGCAACAGTCCAGTGCTGCTTCTCTGTAGCCCAGGTCAGGCGCTTCTGCCGCTGTTTCTGGTTCAAAAGTGGCTTGACCTGGGGAATGCGGCACCTGTAGCCCATTTCCTGCACACGCCTGTGCACGGTGGCTCTGGATGTTTCTACTCCAGACTCAGTCCACTGCTTCCGCAGGTCCCCCAAGGTCTGGAATCGGTCCTTCTCCACAATCTTCCTCAGGGTCCGGTCACCTCTTCTCGTTGTGCAGCGTTTTTTGCCACACTTTTTCCTTCCCACAGACTTCCCACTGAGGTGCCTTGATACAGCACTCTGGGAACAGCCTATTCGTTCAGAAATTTCTTTCTGTGTCTTACCCTCTCGCTTGAGGGTGTCAATGATGGCCTTCTGGACAGCAGTCAGGTCGGCAGTCTTACCCATGATTGCGGTTTTGAGTAATGAACCAGGCTGGGAGTTTTTAAAAGCCTCAGGAATCTTTTGCAGGTGTTTAGAGTTAATTAGTTGATTCAGATGATTAGGTTAATAGCTCGTTTAGAGAACCTTTTCATGATATGCTAATTTTTTGAGATAGGAATTTTGGGTTTTCATGAGCTGTATGCCAAAATCATCAGTATTAAAACAATAAAAGACCTGAAATATTTCAGTTGGTGTGCAATGAATCTAAAATATATGAAAGTTTGATTTTATCATTACATTATGGAAAATAATGAACTTTTATCACAATATGCAAATTTTTTGAGAAGGACCTGTATATATATAATTTTTGTTTTTGTTTTTGTACAATGTCTGTCATTTTTTCTTCTTTGTAACACAAAAGAAGATATGGGGTCCAATATTAAAATAAATTTTTGTAAACCGTTGTGAATTCTGTATTAAGCTTTTAAAATTATTGATTTTACTTCTTAGTGTTTCATTTTTATTTTATTTAGACTAGGTAGTAGGTAGTAGAATTATAATTTTAATATTGGCCATTTACAGTGGCCATTTAAATCGTCAGTACGATTTATAACAAAAAAATAAAAAACTGAGAGTAGAGTGTCTTGGAAAATTCTCAATACAAATCTGACTTCACCACTGACAATTTAAACAACTCCTAGTTGTTAATATAATACTACTGTATGTCGAGGTAATTCCCTGAATTCCTGAATACTTACAATACAATACAGTACTTCCCTGAAGTATATGACGGCGTCCCGTTGAGAAACTACTATCACTACCACAATCACACTTTGGCTGTTACTTTTGTTGTCTTTTGAGCGTAGGATCTTCTATTTCTTACCTGCGCAGCATATACCTGACATGACTTCCAAATTGCTCTTTGTAGAAATGAAGTTTTATTTACGACCGGGAGATCACTGGTCAAAACAACCGAGTCTCAGTGAATAGAAAGATACATGCACATTTAAGTCTTACAGTTGAATCAAAATCAATTACTTCACTGTTTACTTCACTGTGATTTGTTCTGGTGATTGGTTTGTAATGATCTAAGCTAATCATCTGACTGGTCTTTGACCTTAGCATCCTTATTCTGCATTTTCTGTACATTTCATGTTGACATAAAATATTTCTATCACAAGAGACATTTATAATTTTACAAAATATTTCTATTTCAAATACAATTTAAAATTTTTTTTTCTTTTTTTTCATCAAATAATCCTGAAACATTCATAATAATAAGAAATGTTTCTTGAGCACCAAATCGCCATATTAGAATGATTTCTGAAGGATCATGTGACACTGAGGACTGGAGTAATGATGCTGAAAATTCAGCTTTGCATCACAGGAATAAATTACAATTTAAAATAAAAAACAGTTATTTTAAATTGTAATAATATTTCACAATATTACTGTTTTTAATGTATTTTCGATCAAATAAATGCAGCCTTGGTGAGCAGAAGAAACTTTCAGAAACATTGAATAAAATCTTATCAACCCAAAATTTTGAAGAGTAGTGCATCATTTATCAGCACATATATAAATAATTACTGGTCAGAATTATAATAGCGGTGCATCCCTAACACCATGGCACTCATCTGAACAAAATAAAGATACTTCAGTGCTGAGGTATTAAATCAGATCTACTGGAGGAAGGAAAGGCACCCAGAAAGGTCATAGTGAAGAGGGAAGTGATCTCACAGAGCTCAATGTTAGCAGGGGTGTCTGGACCTCTCAACACCACTCTGCAGCAGCCCCACCTGCCCAACTCCCACTCTCCTCAAGGCTGAAATAAACCAAACGCTTCCCCAAACGTATGTTATCCCCTCTCTTTCATCAACAAACTGTGCTAATGACTTGTTCAAAGCTGTTTGTTCTTGCTCCTGTAGAGAGAAAGCTTTGATGATGTATGGCGGTCTCGGGTGGTGTGGCCCTTAAGAAATCTTTGACACTTGGAAGGCCCCCCATCTCCTGCGAGCTGGTTCAGCGGCACTGGTCCTCACGCTTCATGGTCTAAAACTGTCACCATGTGTAGAATTACAACAATTAGCCTGTGATTTGTGTGAGACTGTGGCCCGAGGCAGCGGACCACCCATGCGTTGCTGCTGGGGAAAGGTGCTGGTGACTCAGCCCTCTGTAGGCGTCGGTGGAGCCGCTCTACAGATTGAGCTGCTGGCTAGCATTGTATAAAGAGGGGTCAAACTGTAAGGCTTCCGGGGGATTCTGTTGAGGGCAATTGAATGCATTTTTAGCATATTAGCTGCTTTTTAAAAATGACAACCCCTAGTGCTCTACTACTACAAACAATTCCCGATATTGAAGTCTCAGTGAACTATTTTCTCATTTCAGTTTGCTTTTGGACCAGCTATAGATGCATCTGATGCTTTTTGGAACAGCAAACTGGCATTGAAGTGTTAGTGTACAAATTAATTAGGCTACACATTGCAAACAAGATCCTCTTTGTGGCTGGCAGACTTCCTCCCACAAGAGAATAACGCTTGTAAATCTCACATGTCGTCTGCTTTGATTGTTTATCCATGCCTGGGGTGGCCAAGTAAACAATCTCTTGACCATAGACTGTCACTAAATCTCATCTCAACACATTTTTTATGGTAATTCTTGACTTTTTTTATGCAGAGTTTTATTTTAATTATGTGCAATTTTATTTTATTTATTCATGCACAGTTTTGAGGTTTAATTATTGATTTTACTACATCCAAAAATGATAATTCTGTCATAATTTACTCACCCTTCTGTCAAAAGAGGATATTTTGAAGAATGTTGGTGACTAAACAGTTTTTGAAAAGAAAAATATGATGGAAATCAATGGGAACCAAAATTGTTTACACTATGTCCTCCACTACGTACAGTTACACTTTTTTCACTTTTTTGATTGTGTTCATCAGAAAGAAGAAAGTCATATACACCTAGGATGGCTTGAGGGTGAGTAAAGCTTGGGGTAATTTTCATTTTAAAATGAACTCATCCTTTAAGTCATTTAAAGGAGCTACAAGTTGCAGAATTCAGAAACCCTTGTTTATTAGCGACGCCAGTGGTCGTTTAGTGAACTGCAGCTAGCAACTTGCAACTACTTGCACTCGTAAACACGTACTTGCACTCGTAAACATGTTTCTTTGCCTGAAACATTGACATTACAGTACAGAATGGCTATTTCAGCATTATACTGAACATTATATAAGCATTCATTTCATGTGTCATTGAACGGAAGAAAGGCTTTCCGGACCATGTGTAAATGCCACATCCTTTTGATTTTCCCTGCAATGTCCCAAGTCTTTCACATAACAATTAGTCTTTCATAGACAACCTAGGAAGTCAGGGAAGGTCTTGGTTTTAATTTTCATTACAAGCTGTTGACGCATTGGCAATAAAAAGGTGATTAATACAAGAAAATTCATACAAATAGCCCCTTTAATGTTTATCACTTTTAAAAAAAAATCCAACGTTTTTGTAATTATAGCGATATTCATACATTTAGGCTGTTGTAAGTCACAAAGCCATTTAAAAAGAATTAAGAGAACTGTTTGGCAATGTCCCCAGGTATGCTGAATCTCCTGAGATCATCCATGATGGGCTAAATAACCTGAGATCAGTGACTGCTGCAGGTAAATGGCTCCATTTACTGTCCCCTACTATCTGAATGGAGCATCTAACTATTGCCTATCCAACAGGCTTCACTCACTCTAATTGCGAGTAACTATTTGGCTTTGAAGTCTGACATGAGGAATCTGTGGTATTCTTCAGAGTCTGTGCCCGAAAAAACGTCCTCTATCCAAATTCATTATGTCCCAGCTCAAGTGTATAAACAGTCGAATTAAATAATGGCAATTGATATTTCTGAGCAGAATGGCTGTTTTGTGTTCCGCTAATGCTTGTTGTTGATTTATATAAGTGTAGTTTTTGAGCTCTTGTGTGAATTTTAAGGCTCCCCTGAATCTAATGCCCTTACTTTTTGCTAGACTTAGACACCATTGACTTCTAGGTGAAATGTGCTTTCCTGAGACCTGATGCTCCTAATGAATACGTCCCTGAACCAGCCCACCCCTTTTCCTTTGTGCCCCCATCCCATAGCGTTGTACTTCAACTTTGAAAAATGCCAGGAGAGTGTATCTCATGGCCCGAAGAATGTTTTATCTGCTCGAGTTATCGTTTTTCACTTAATGACTGCCATTATGGCCTCTGAGCGGCAGAACAGGCAGCAAGCAACTGCATAAGAAGTTTGAAGTTTTTTCTTCTTCTCCGTTCCCTCTCCAAGGTGTAATGCAATCTAACCTTGGGAAGAGGCCTGGAGTGGCTGGAGCCGTAATGTGTAAGAGGCTCCTCTGTTAAAAGTGGCGTCGCCAGGGATGGAGCGAGGGGAGTTAGGGGCGAGGAAAGGCAAAGAACCGGGTCTGCTTCTTGTCACTCAGGGCAGCCTCTGCCCAGGGAGTCTGTACTGCAGTCCAACATGGCCAAGCAACCATGCTGACTCTGCATTCATACAGCTACAGTGGGATACCTATTTAAGAAGAAACAAGCCTCATCATCCATTAGATCACTCTTAGACCAGGAGAACATGTCCAGGAGCTCCTTAATAAACCTCTGCAGGTCATGCCGGGGTGACCTGGATGACTGAGAATCAATATAGATGTAACCCCTGCTAATTCCAGCAGCTAAACCCCTCTGTTTTGTGTCACTTGTGTGAATAGGAACCAAGAGGCATCAAACCAGTGTTTGTGTTTCTCTGTTTTAATGGGCCATTTGAATAAGCCTGGTTGTGACCTTCTGACACCCATCACAATGAGCAGGGCAACAGGGGATTAGCTGATTTTTTCTAACAACTTTCTCTCTTTCTCTCTCTCCACTGAGATCTTTCTTGGAAGTATCTCTTGTGACAAGATCTAATGTAACACTTGTGTATTTGAGGTCACTACAAGTTCAATTAGCCTTGGCCACCTGTTTGCCTCTAAGATTTCGCCCAAACAACACTGGTCATCAAATCAACATGGTGCTCAAGGTAAACACACAGAAACTGACACTCTCCTAGTGATGTTTAAAGGAACATTGCCTTGAAATTACATTTAAATATATGGGTCAATGACATGTTTTAGATTTGTATGTTTGTTTGTCCTATGTAATAATTTATTCAGAAATGCATTCAAAATGCAATTCATACATAGACTTGTGTACACCTCTTCCATGTTAAGCATAAATAACTTTGTTTATTTAATTAGTATAATATTTTTTTTATTATTATTATAAAGAGGCAAAATTAGTTGAAAATGTTGAAAAGTGACTTATTTTTGTATTTATTAATTTATGATATTTTTAATATAACACTTTTCACCTTTTTACATCAACTTTAAAAAAAAAATGATGCGTACACATGTATTTAAGTATTATACACAGTGTTGGGGCTAACGCAATGCAAGTAACTTGAGTTATGTAATCAGATTACTTTTTTTAAGTAACTTGTAAAGTAATGCATTACTTTTAAATTTACAACAAAATATCTGAGTTACTTTTTCAAAAATGTAATGCGAGTTACAGCTCAGACTGACAGCTCTCCTACCTCCATTTTGTGAGAAATCGTGAGTAAATGCAGAGGTAATGTGTGTGTCCATAAAAAGTAACTAAGTAACGCAAAAAGTAACGGATATTGTAATGCATTATTTTAAAAGTAACTTTCCCCATCACTGATTATACATATGTACATATAGTAAAATATTTTTATAATTTGACTTTGACACCACATAAGCCATTAAAACTTTTCTTGAAATTGTTTTCTTTAACATGGATGCACTTATTTAATTGACCAGTAAGTGACTTTTATCATGGACACTTATATGTCACTGACCCATATGTTTAAGTGTAACTACGTGCAGTATATGTTGCCATCTGTCCTCACATTTGCTCTGATTGAGTCGTCAAGCGTGAGCAGACTGGGTGATGAGAGCTGCCTGTGCTACTGCGGATATATTCTCTCGGGGATTGGCCTTCACCCCGGCGGATCAGGGCGTAAAATTGCCGGCCCTTTTGCACCCACATGTGTTGATAAGTCCCATTAATATCTCACTGATCCCTGCCAGCTCAGAAGCAGTGTGGGAACTCTAAGCCTCATCATGTAGAAATGGCTATCAGCACTATGATATCGAGTAGAGAGGGAGTGGCCGGCGCTGATCCCCAGTAGGCCGGATCAGGGAAGTGTATGCGAGCCTATTAGGCATCAGCACTAACCGATCAGGGTGGGGGGGATGGAGTCAGGTCTGAGCTAGTGACAGGTGCCGGGCCTGGCTTTGGCTTGCCGTGACCCTCCGTGCTTTGCGGCGCAGGCTGGCGCTGCCCACCTAATCCCCGGCCAGCTGTTGCAGTTGTCGTCCCAATCAGGGTAAAGTGTCGAGGCAGGTGGCGGCTGGTTCAGGTAGCTCCGGCGCATGCTGATCGGCAGATCCGTGTGGCAGTGACAGAGCTCTGCTGTCATGGGGCTGCTTTGTGCTGACGGCCGGCTCCCTGAAAAATCTAGGCCACATGTTTCCAGAGCTGTCAGCGGCCCTCCGGCCTCCCATCCGTTATCTCGCTGACGCTACGGGGCCCGCAGCATCTTGGGGCCCGCGGAGAGGGCAGGAGGTGGGTCAGGGTGCACCTAGACACCCCTGCCGGTGGTGAATGAATCAGTCTGTCTCTGTTAGAGCAAGTTGTCACAGTGCCATTCATCATGGCAGGAGGTTGTCTGTCTGAAGCGTTAGGTCTGCTGAACAGAAGCAGGATGTTGTGTCTGATGTTTAAACCTGGAGAGGTCATTTGCCAGGCCTTTACTATGACTTACAAGCTGAGTGGCTTGGATATTTTGGATATCTGGAATTCTAAAGGAAGCCTGTTGTAAATCAGCATGCGTGTTTTGGCATGAACATTATGTGATAACCAGATTCAGTGGTTACTTTGCAAATATAAAGCAGAATGATCTCCTAGTTTAAGCAGTGGAACGGAGTATATTAAAACAATCAATACGGACCATACATGAAGATGAAGATGCTGAGTGCTCCATCTGATCGATCAATACAATGGTTAACGTTTCTCCCGGATAGTTTTAACATCAAAGTCAATAACAAGCTTTGTAAATTGCTGCATTAGAATAAAAGATCACTGGGGTCCAACATTCTGCTCCCCAACCTTTGAAATTAATTTGATAATTATGGATAAATCCACTGTCAGAGGAGGTCCGAGGATGTGTGTTTGAGATTTAGTTGCAAATGTCATTTTCAAATACCTTCTCTGATCCTGAAAGATCTCTTGAGCATCAGGATTATCGGCTGTAATATTACTATAATGCTGTATTATTATGATAACATTTTGTTCATATGTAATATGATTTTTATTTTAGTGTTATTGATCTGTTAACTGGTGATAATTTAATCTTTAAGCGTATTCAGTGTTGACTAATACGTTTCAGCACAAATGCAGTCATTAAAAAATTAAAAACTATATACAGGAATGTGTTGTTAATGATAATAAAATAATGATAAATTATCACAACAAATGAACTTCCTACTGAACGTAAATGCAAATTTAGCAGACTAAAAATTACCAGTACTTTAATTTAATTAAATGTATTTCAATTGTGTATTATGTAGTTAATGTTATTTATATGTGATATTTTCTGAGTTTTTTTTGTTTTGTTTTGTTTTGTTTTAGCTAGTTTTTATTTTAGTTTTTTTTATTATTATTATTTTTCTTATTTAATTAACTTTTTTGTTATAGGGAATATCGTTTTTGGACTCAGTAGCTGATATGGTATTATCATTTTCCAAATTATCTAGGGCAAAAAAGGCAAATATACAATGGAATGTAGCAAACTGTGCCTAATATTTGTAGTTCAGTATACATCTACATGCTTTTTGTATTTTGTGAATTAAAACCTTTAAACTAAATCCTGAAACAACAGTTAAACAGGCCCTCATCCTCTCTTTAAGCAAAATAATTTTGTGTATGGTCTCATGTAGAGTGCATGTGATTGTATTTGTGGTTTTTTTTTAGATTATTATGTGGGCACATAGACTTTATATGTGGTCTCAATAGAGTCAGTCTGTGTGTGTTGGTGTGCTGCTGGCATAATACGGGTGAGGTGGTCCAGCAGGGTTTGGCGTTAATACTCTCCATAAGTATCCAGTGTCCGGAGGCAGTGTTCGGATGGGAGTGTATCAGTTTCCATAAGACTCTGGCAGTGCTGATTCGTCTGTGGTTATTGGGCCGTACAGACAAGCTTTAACAACGGTGTCTAGTGCTGAAGCAGAGGGGAGAGGGTCCTGCCAGCCTCAACCCGAGAGTCCCTCAGCACTCTTTACAGTAATAAAACAGCACAATATCGGACATCCGACACCCCAGATCAAACCCCATTACATTAAGGAAATATTAGACTGGAGTGCCAGCCTGATGCATGCACATGTCAAGATGGTGGACAGGGCTGGATGGCTAAGTCTGTGCTCTGAGAGGAAACAGACATGAATTAAAATATGTGTTTACCCCCCAACATTGTCAGCATGTTGGCAGGCTCTTCACAATACTGATGCCGTCTTTACATGGGCCGGAGCGTGTATTGATTGTGCCATATCACTTGCATCAAATGCATCTTTTGCAGTTTGATATTTTGAAAATTATTAATGGAAAAATTAAAATGGCACTTTGAAATTTAGTGGAAAAATATGGAAATAAGTCATTATTTACTCAGCATCATGTGTTTGCTTACTGGAGATGCGAACTGTTTCGAATGATCCAGTCCGATTTGGTGAACTGGTTCGACCCGTTCACTAAAAAGAACCAGTTCAAAAGAACGATTCGTTCGCAAACCAGACATCACTATAAAGTAACCTGCGAATGCGTTTTCACCAATTGTAATGTATTTACTTAAATAAAACATGTAAGAGATGACAGTGTTGATGATTTACCTTGGATTCGAGTAGGAGTGAGCCTGTAGTGTATTCGCGCTTTGCGAGTGCATCAGAGTGGCAAATGAATGATAATCAGCTGTCTCCTCAAAATAGTCTGTTTGCAAGCAGCGGAAAACCGTCTACATGCGACGCACATACAGTAAACACAAGTGTCGTTTACTCTGCTGCACACAATAGCACCAAAATAATAAAAAACAAAATTTATTGATCCGTGTTCTGTTTTCTATCATGCACCATGTACGTCTGTGATGGCGTCAGATGAACGCAAACGCACCAGGGTTCGATAGAATTAATTTGAGTGCAAAACCAGACCAACGCTGCGCGGGAGCACCAGGAACAATTGCACCCAGGCTCAGACAAGCCCAGTGCGAAAGCCCCCTTAAAGTATGTATGCAAACACATGTATATGGGTCATTGACAAATAAGGTTTTTAAAAGTGTAAAACAGCATAATGGAGATATAATTAATTTTTAAGTTTTATTAAGTGTTAACAATGAGATTATGTGGTTTTTATAATCAATTACCACTACTTTTGTCATTTTTTACAAGATGGACAACATTTTTCACCAAAAAAGTCATTTGGTTTAACCAAAATTTCGGTTTTACCGAATGACACTTTTGGTTATCACCGAATGACGATATTTTCAAACAATGCTAACTAGCTAACAAAAAGACAATCAAAATTTTATGATTAGTACAAGTTTTCAAAATATTACAACTTTTTCCATGTTTTATTGCGGTTGTACCGAATGACCAGGGGCACGTTCAAGCTCAAATCGGTGCGCAACGTTTTGCTACGGTTTCCAGGTTGAACAACATGTTTCCTGGAAATGGTGTGCAACGGGGTTTGAGATACGTTTTCTCTTGTTTGGTGGGTGTGTCAAAAATGTCAGCCCAATCAGCAGCAACATGTATATAAACCACGTGGTATTAAAGAGACAGCTCGCACAATGGGTCCAAGTAAAGTCGTTTAGAAATGTGTCCACTGCAGCTCGGTATACGCAACAATTGAAGATATTAGAAGACATGTTTGTTGTAAGAGTATTATAGTAAAAATTTAGCAAATCAATTCTTCAAAAAGAACACGAATGGCCTTCTCAGCTGCCATAGTTGCAACTCTTTCATCATCAGACCAGGGTGTTCAACGCACCACCGTTTCCGTAAAAAAAAAATTGGCAACGTTTTGTCGGGGCTGAACGCAGCCCTGATGTTTCGGGACATGCGTATGAGCAAGTGAAAACATGAATTTTTCAAATAGTTACTTTGCTTCATGACCATGTGCTCCTTTGCAGGTGTCTGAATGATGTCACATCCTGTCACATGATATTGGCCGCATGACTTGATCCAAAATGGTCCCTTTATATTGATTACTCCGAATGACATCAATGAAATTCATTTTTACAGAGATTTTTTCTCATAACAAAGCAACGACTTCTACACATAATTTTAATATCATTTTGCACTACGTTAATATATGATGTTATAAAATCAAGCCAAAAAAAAAATGTATACATTTATTACATTTTAAGATATTTTAATCGCAAATTAAATTAATGCATTGGCCTTTGGACGGTTAAACCGAATGACCTTTTGACACTTCAAAATCTTTAAAATACATTTATATGTAGCAAAATATAATTAAAACCTTTTGGATTCAATAAAAGAGATTTAGTTGTACTACCTTACATACTTTGGATGTCATATATTTGTTTTTTATTACTATTTAGGCCTTTGGACAAATAAGTGACACATCACATCACTGACCCACGTACAGTGAGCACAATTACATAGAATAGAGGCCTGTTTGCACTGAAAAAAAGTTTTGATTTAATTTAAACATTTGATTTAAACATGGCACAGTGCTATTTAGCACTTTTTAGTGCCTTGTTTGTTAGCGGCAAAAGAATAAAATGTTTTGAAATATGTGGTGCAGCTGTTTAGAATTCATCTCTATTAATGTATTTTTGTTAGGAAATATGATAATGTGAGTGTAGTCTGAATTGCATCAGGTAATATTACTTTACTATGTTGCATTATCACAATATTTGCATTCATTCATTTAGTGTACAGGCATCTTTCTGTTAACTCTGTGAAACCCTTCATCACGCTGACGCTCCTCAGTGCACGACCAGTGTTTTAAGCTTTTCTGAGCTCGTAAACATGATTTTGGTCTTTTAATATTCCAGCGCTTGCTGTAAAGCTAGATGAAATAGCGTTGCCCCTCGGCTTTTACTTTGCCTCGTGAGGTTTGACTTATGCGATTAAGTACATTTGCAGATCAGGGGACTCATTCAGGAGGAGCTGAAGTGGTCATTCTTGAGCAGCGAGAGTGAACAGAGGCTGATCTTCATTAGAGAGGGCCTAGTGAGGGGCTGATGGCTGTGGACCTCTGCAGCTCAGATGATTTAAGTGTCCTCTCTCTGCCTGGCCTCTATAAGGGTCACGGTGGGCCTTTGATGTTTCATTATGTACGGCGCTCCAAGAACAAAAACATGCAGGCCACATCAAAAGGCCGCCCTGCTGAAGCGTCAGGAGAGGCCTCTACCCCCACCACTTCGCTCTTAGCACTAGATTACTAAAATCAGCTCTGCCAAAGACGAAAGCCAAAACAACATCAACGCGCCCACAGCAGAAAAATTACACCAGTGTAAATCAAGGAAAGCCATCAGCTGGATGAGAAACAGATCTGCTCCCTCTAAATCAGACAGCACCTGTGTCGTTACAGCTCACATCAAACTTTAGTTCGTCTGCCCTCAAACTCATTTGTTAGCTGGAAAGCGTTTGTTTTTTGTTTGTTTGCTTGTTTGTTTTAGCTGACCTACAACATGACAGACAATGAGCATGGAAAAATATCATGGCTGGACCCCTGCCGAGGGAGTGTTTTGGTCTCTCATGTACTGATTTGATTGTGTTCCAGCGGAGGTTAAATGGGTTAAGAATCTTAACCGCACTAAAGCCCTTGGAATGGTTACTTATTAATCTCTTTCACTTCGAAGACATTACCACCAGGTTTAGTCGGATTTACCTCACCAGATAACATGGCCAGATTTGTCAAAACAGCTCAGCTGAGACTAGGAAGGGCGGCAGATGCAGAAAAGAATCTCTGCACCCATCAGCATTTACTCACCCTCTGTTTCTTTGCTAACTTCACTTTATGGTATGCATACAGGAAGGAGAATCCTCCAAGTTTCCTGGTAATCCTGTCTTTTTCAGACTTTATCAGGCCATCCACCCATTGACCCAGATTTCTTTTTTTTTCCTCAAACATGCCTGCAGTATCTCCTTAAAATACTGATACAATCATTGGGAATGATGTCAGTGCAGTTCCATGTGCTCTACAGTCGAGTCTAATGGATGCTCTTTTGTTTATCAGAAAGTATTGAGCACCTTACTGGAACTCAGCTCTCTCTCTCAGACTGTCTTCATTTGATTAGTCATGTCTAGGATTGTTAAGCCATACTACAACACTCCAGTGAAATGTTATGTGCGAGTACACAGCATCTGTATTGCATTGAGTCATTGCTGATGTACAGTAATAAAGAGGAATCCAGCAACTCTTGCAGTGAAGGGAACTTTAAATTGTATGTCAAAAATATGCTAACGCATTTCAGTTTCTCGGGGTATACAACATGGTATGCTGCACCCTAAAATTAATGTTTTGTTTTATTTTTTATTTTATTTTATTTTTATTATTATTTTATTTTCCAGTAAGGTGCTCAATACTGACCACATCTTTTATTTTATTTTATTTTATAAACTACAACACTCCTGAGAATTGTGTTTGAGAACACACCATCATTGTTATTACTGATGTACAGTGCTCTTCAAAATTAATGGCACTCCTAGAATGGATGTATAAATATTTACAGTAAAACATTTTATTTATATTTTATTTAATTTTTTATTTTGTCTGTGACCACATTGAATTTTTTTAATTATAAAATTCAATAATTTTTCTGTGAAACTTTTCACACAGTTTGTTGTACAGATAACGTAACATTTAAAAAAAAAAAAATCATTATGCAAAAAAAAAAGATTTTAAATTCCTACTGTATACATATTATTTTTCTATAATAATTTGCCTGAACTGGGGAAAACAGATCCACAGAGACAGGAGCCTCTTATAACATGCATGAAGCTCTTATGCATCTAATCTTTCCTGTTCGCGGGGTTTTATGTCAGTGCGCGGGTCACTGGTGTGAGGTGATCAGTGAAAGGTGATAAAATAGCCACCTAGACACAGGAGAGAGCCCAGGGGCTGGACGTTTGGCTGTTTAGTTAAGATTTTAGGGTAATGAGAGGTTACCACTGCATCTTGCCTCAGCAGTGCTGCTGTTGCCGGGCTGTAAATGGGCGTGTCTGTGAAATGGTTTTTATTGTTGGTTAATCTGTGGACAGTGGCAGGCCCATTTCACACTGAATTCCACCCTGTGGGGCCGTGGCTAATTGGACAAATTTGCACAGCGGGGAAGGAAGCACAGACCGGCGGGAGGCTTGATATATGGGCACAGGGCTGCAAAGCACAGTCGAAGCTGGCCAGTAACACACACACACTCCTCCACCTACCATCCATAGATAAAGCACAAAGTAGAGGGAGTTGTGTTCATTAAGTCAGGTAAGCAAAATTCAGTTTAGATGAATGCAAAAAGTACTTATCAATCAACATACTGTTTAACATTTACAGCTCTTGACTTTAAGGTAGACATTTAGATTTTCTGACATCCAAATATTGTCTTTTTTAAATTGTGGATCTTATTTAATGGCTTACAAAATTTAGGAATATTAAGAGAAGAAAATAGTAATTTATTAGGTAATGTTTTGTTATGTTACAAAATATATATTTTAATTAACTATTATTTGAGAGAAACATGCAATATTTTAAGAAAATTATTTTAAAAATTATTTTATGTATGTTTAATTTTATAAACTCTTTTATATTGTAAATAAATATAATAAAATTAGAAACAATAAAATAAACGAGTACTCGATTCTGATTGGCTAGAAGGTGTGCAATAAAACCATTTACTGTTAATCAGAAGTAGTTCTAAGTCAGTTTAAGTTTAATCACCGTTCTGTATTAATGCGCTGCTTTCATTGAAGCACACACACACACACACACACATCACTTACACACAGAGACCGGAGATCACACTGCACACACACAAACAGGAGCACAGAAACTTGTTGTCAGCACTGTCCAGCAACTTTTATTAATAAATTAACATTATATTATTCAGCAAGGAGGTTAACGTCACTATTTTTGAAGTAATTAAACTCACAGCTTCATTGCTAGTCGAGAGACGCTGCAAAGACACAGGTAATTCAAATGCACACCTCTCTCTCTCTCTTTCTACTTTATCTCTGTGTCTGATTTAAAGTGGACAGAATGCTAGATCTAATGAGTGGTAGCTGACAAAAATAACCATCATTTTAACCCTCCCAGTCAAATTTGCTGCAAACCTCAGTGACAGTTTTAACTTTGAATGCTGGTAAATGACACATACTGTAAGTGGGATAATCCATGGCTAGCTCGTTTTAACGTCATGCATTAAAATTGTTTAATGCACAGCTAGCCATGGATTATCCCTTACATATACTGTACATATACTGTATACATAGCTGACTTATGTATAAATGACAGACAGATGTGTCAATTTATCTTGATCTTATCTTTTCATTTGATGCTTGTAGGTTTTAGAAGCAGCAGTCTTATGTGTTTTTATCTTTATTTGACTTGGCAAGAATAGCAGGCTATCAGGGTCCATGATCCATTAAGGCACACTTTTTACACAGGCACTAGATCCTGCTGCCTGTCGGGATATTTAAATCAAAGAAGGTCTACTTGCAGTGACCAGAAGCTTGTGGAAAAACATGGCCTCTTAAATCACAGCAGACCCAGCCCTGGAGTGTGAAGGCCAGGGCGTAATTGTTTTTTCTGCAAGCTTTCTGCAACCTCAAACACAGAACTGTACTGCTGTCTTAAAAGAGCACACAACTTCTGTTTCCTTTTTAGCAGGACTAAAGTCCTGTTTTATGTTCTTTTATTCACCCATGATCTTTTTCTGTTCTGTTTTGTCATCTTTGAAGTTGTGAATGATGCTTTAATTACTAGTTTCGCTGCTTGCAGAAGGCTGGTGGATTATGGTACAAATGAAGACATGGGAGTGGAGAACGCTGTCTCTGAAGGCTGTGAAACCGAGCCCAAGTTGAAACGGGTGGTAATTGCAGCGGTCGAGCACGTGTGAAGTCAGCCCTCTGGAATTAAGATGCAAGCCGTAGGCTCCGGCTCTAATCATGACTTGGCCACGCTCCCTTCATGTGTGTGTATGTGTGCAGGTCATAAGTAACAGTTTCATCAATGGCCTGGAAGTATAAATCTTGGGCCCGAACCCACCGCAACACCAGCTGGGCTCCAACTCTCCGCTTGGTGAAAACGACATGTAGTCGTGCATCTTGACCCACATAATGGGACATTTCTGCACCCAGACCACAGCTAATACAGAAAATGATAGAGGAAGGAACTCGGGGAGGCCCGGCCCAAATCTGACAGTGATTTTCTTCGGCTCACTTGTTGTTGTTGTTTTTGTTTTTCTGTCATGGCTTCAGTGCTGGCTTGGGGCTGGGCCCTGGGCTCTTTGATGTGTGAGCTGCAGGGGGAGGCAGGCCGCAGAATATCAGCCTCCCTCCGCTGTGGCAGCCGTGCATCCGTCTGCTCTTTCTCACACAGGCCGCTCAGCCTCCTCGCCTCACATTGCCTCACTGGCCCATCTGGATTTAGTTACCTCATATTACTGTTCCAGCATGTTGCCTCATCCTTCTTTCTGTTGCTTTTTTCTCTCTTTTTCTATCTATTATTGGCCTGCTCATTCCTTTTTGTCGCTTTTTTGTCAGTTTCTGTCACGATCATTGACTCTCATTCATTTATATTCAGCCTCTGTTTTACCCTCTTTCTCCATTGCTGCATCTTTTTCTTCATTGTTTGTAATTCAGGCCTTTTAACTGGAATGTGTCATGTAAAGAAAGAAGAAAAGAAATGACTGGGACAATCTCACAAAGAACTGGCTAAATCAAAAAAGAAACACAAAAGAAAAAATTTATTTTGTATATAGAAAATAATAATGAAAAAAACAAAATTTGTATTTCAAAAATAACATTTTTAGTAATTATAGAAAATAAAAATAAAAATTATTTTTGTTTTTGATTTTCCTGACATTTATAAAAATTTCCCCAAATATTTATTTAAAAAATGTAATACAGTG
>RJVU01011283.1:2133384-2204933 GCA_003731715.1 Anabarilius grahami | reverse complement strand
GCTTTTTAACAATTTTTTTCTAAAATGTTGTCTTTGTCAATCCTTTGTCTTCACAAGCTTTGAAAGTTAAAATTAAAGTTACATTAATTTCTTTGAATATCAGTTCATTATAATTTTACCTCGTTACATATTTAAATTGCCATTCTGCAGTAAAATTGAGACATTCTTAGTTCATTTCCAAATGGTGCACAATCCTGGTGTGTGCAGTTGGTTATTTTTATAAGTAGTTATGAAATGCTGAGTTGGAACAATTCATTTTACAAGTCTGAGCACATCCATATCCGAGTGACTGATTCTCGGAATTTATCTACCAATATTGCAATTTGCCAGCTGTGATTACCTACAATCTTTTGCCATGCACAACCATCCTGAAGGTTGTTGAGAAGATCAGCTTAAATTTAAGTAACTGTTTCTTTGACTAAGGTTTGATTGTATTTTGAGCGAAGATTGTTGAATCACCCCTGGCATCATGTTTTGTTCTTGATTCGGTGCGGCCCCGTAGGGTTTGGCTCTGGCGAGCATGGGAGGGGCTCGATACGTTCCAGCCTGTCAGAGAAATGAATGCACTCAAGTAGCTGTGAAACACATTAGCTTCTCAGCATAAACAAGACGTCTGCCTCATTAAGTTACAGCGTAATACAATACTCTTCCATATCAATTAGGCGTCCCTGCCACTTTGGCTTGTGGAAAAGGGCTTCTCGCTCATTCGCTCTCCATCATTAGGCCACGTTCTGTTTACACGGACTCCATCCGTTTCATTTATTAGAAAAGCATCGGGCCACACCTAATATGTGATTGCTGTTTAACCGAGAAGCATATATTACGCTAATGTGCCGCACTCTGGCGTGAGTGGTGAAAGACTCAACTGTTCAACGCTCGGATGTGTGTATGTAGTGTGTTTGTGTGCGTATGTGTGTGAACTCTGCCGATCAGGGCCATGGGAGTCCGCTCTCTCGCCCGAGCTGTCAGAGAGCGAGCCAGTTTGTCAGCAAACACACCCTGCAGGGTCTGCTCTGCGTCAAGCGTATCATTCTACTTTAATCATTGCTGGGGCCACGGCACTCTTCATTATTAACGTGGTCCCGTGGCCCCCAATTCGAAGTAAAGGAACGAGAAAGGAGAAACACACAGCAGTGTTGTCCCAAGCGAGGTCGCCCTCGTTTATTTCCCGGACAGCAAGCGAGAACCGCAGAGGCTGGAGCAGCTATGGCGTTCGCTAATGCTGACGTTTGATGTTGAGTTATGGGGTTCTGAGAGCAACTAATGAGAAGAGTGGCTTGAACTTGGAAATGGAGGTGGATGGGACGAGTTCAGCAGCCCCACTTCTGACAGGAATCGCTCTTATGGAAGGTAAAAGGTGAAGTGGACCCTATATAAACAATTTGGTTTGATACTGATTATACCCTCATCAATCACAACATTACCCCTATTGCTTTCATCTTCAATGCAATGGATTCTTTCTACATTAGCAAGACACACAGTACCTGTGTACTCAATATCACATATGGGCTTGTGAAAGCTGCTGTTTGTTTTTGTTATCTGACATTGGTTTAAACACACATGTCCTGTATGTCCACACTCAGTAGTGACATATTCATTTTATATATACTTTAAAATATTGATTTCTAGTATTGTATCTCAGGCCTTTACATGTGGCATTTTACCCAGATATTTTTTAGCCGAATTAATTTACATTCACTCCAATACATTTCCAGTGTCATCAGATGGAGAAGAATGTATTCACTACAATTCAAAGGTTTTATTTCTGTGATGGCAACTCTGAATTTTCAGCAGCCATTACTCCAGTCTTCAGAGTCACATGATCCTTCAGAAATAAGTCTAATATGCTGATTTGGTGCTCAAAAAACATTTCTTAGGATTATGATTATCAATGTTGAAAACAGTACTTCACAGACCTGTCACCAACAATGCAAGTTAATACCAGATGTACTGGCTTGAGTTTTTGGCTTCCTGTTTCTGCACCTTCTCTATCCCATCTCTCAGCTGAATGAATAGGTGTTTTGAAACCATACATAATTAAAGGAGGAGAATACAAAGGGCAGAGCATATGAATACATAAAGACGTAGGCTTCTCTTAATCTATTAAAGGTGTTTAGGAGCCCAGGCAAGATTTTCTAATCCAGATGGGTTCAATGGGTGCATTCTGATCCAGCGCTATGATCATTTCACAGCCCTTTTGTGAAGACAACAGGTCATCATAACTCTTAGCGGCATTATCACGGATTTAACCCTGATTTTTTTTTATCCCCCTCCTGCAGGAAGAGCTGTTTCACACCCATGGAATGAATAAGCTGTTTTTATGAATAGGAGACACAAAGTCTCTGAATACACTTTCACACTGACAATTTAAGGAGCTGCAGCCGGTGCCACACACGACGCGTTGCTCTCTTCGCTATTAAAGGTTTAAGGCTAATTGTCAGACGGCGCTCTGTTTGCCTAAGTTTGCCGACCTGGCTTTTGAGCGGGGCGGAGAGTGCCATGGCTTGAGTGAGCCGGAATCCATTGTGTGAAAGAGAGCGTAAAAGCCCGGCGAGGGTATTGATGGGATTACTCACACTCTCACAGCTAAAGAGCGAGAGTGAAAAGAGAGAGCGAGGGAGTAAATGATTTAAAAGGCAGTGTAATGTAATGAGGAAGGGGGCCTTGGAGGTGCGGGAAAGACTTCCTTATGGCCATCTATCTGACTGCTAATCCTCTGAGTTTACATCTACATTAACACTCACACATCGCTGCTAAACACTTCTGGCAGCTTTTGGGTCTGTATTGCTCTAGCTGTGGTGCGCTCATCTGCAGCACTGTCAGTCTGGCTTTTAGGAGCCGTTGATGCTGTGTGTTTCTGTATACCGGTGGCACTTTAAAGTGGTCTCTGATTGAGAGCCAGTGAAAGCAGGGTACACACTGAGGAGCTGGAGGGCATGGAAATAAAGCCGGCATGAGTGCCCAGTGTCACTCTTATCTGGAGAGTTGGATGGCTTGATCTCTTCGAAGAGGACACTCACTCGAGCAAGGCCATAATCAGCTGATAATAAAATTTACTTGAATAACCACAGGCCTCGACTGCACTCTGGCCATGCTACACTCAAAAAAAAAAGAAGCCTTTTTTAAAGATTTACAAATTTCAATTAATAGTAAAATTCCATAAAATTGAATTAATTAATCCTTACATATTATTAGGGCTGCCCCCTAATAGTTGACTAACCGTTAGTCGACGAGAAGAGGCTTAATCGACCAAAATGTTACTAGGTGCTTAGTCGCAGGAAAAAAAAATCCACATGAAGTGGCTAAGTCAGGCAGTCTGTGACAGACAGATCGTTAACAGCCGGTCTATGTGGTAAATACAATACATTAGGCAGGACATCTAAATGCTCGCCTGTCTTTCATCGACCTCAAATATTGCTTATCATCTGAAACATGTAAATAGTAGCAACATTTCATGGCTGCTCACTTTAACGTTAACCTAGAAAAATGTATGCTATTTAAGAGTTTGTGCGGAGTGTGAAAGCAGAATAGTAGCGCGCTTACTGCATGACAGCTATGGAGGCGCCAGTGCGATCACTTGCACTTAAAATACTCTGTCATTTTTGGTCATACAGATAAGAGTAATACATCATTTGAATGTGTGAAGACTTTTATTTGTGTGCACGCACAATAACAAAACATTGCGCTTTTGTAAAATAATGAAAGCAAACAAGGTGCGCTTTCTGCCGTCTCTGTGAGACAAAAAAAAAAGAAACAAAACTCCATGTAAACTTGCCTTACAGACATGAAAATATATCTATAGAAAGCGAAATGTCTACCTTTAAATGAATAAATTCAATTTGAAAACAAATATTGTCAGGTTATGTAACCCAAATAAAACATGCATATAGATGCGTATATGTATATATACATACATACTATTAAATATTTTATTTTCAGTAAAAGTCAGCTCTTGGTCAGATCATGGTTAGTGCACATGCTCCAACACATAGAGTGTGTAGATCATGTGGGCACTTCCTGTTCCTGATCCACCTCTCTCTCTCTATCATTTCCTGTCCTCTGTCTACCCTCTTCTAAATAAAAGTGGCAAAAGGCCAAAAAAGGTGGAGGTCTTCTCGGCAGGGGCAGTTCAAGCAGATGCCTTCTTGGACAAATGACAGCCT
Source organism: Anabarilius grahami (assembly GCA_003731715.1). NCBI lineage: Eukaryota > Metazoa > Chordata > Actinopteri > Cypriniformes > Xenocyprididae > Anabarilius > Anabarilius grahami. The sequence goes on along the minus strand of RJVU01011283.1, from coordinate 2,200,770 downwards.
GTGATTTACACTCTGCCCATTTTCCACCAGAAGGCTGTTTGTTTTTAGATACAAGTGAGCAACATTACACAAGTCTAACACACTTTCCTGGGGATAATTGCTTGTTAGCTCAATTTCACTTATGGCCCCTTAATAAAACCTAATTGAATTAGTCCCACCTTTGCTGTTCTTTTAGGTGTTTACGCTCCTCTGGTGCCCCTTGTAGCCCAGAAACAGGATAATGTGTGTCCCCCACATGCCTAAGTAAACCTGCCGTAACTCAAGGCTGTCAAGGTGAATGTTCTCTGTACTGAATAAAGAAAATCTCAAAAATTAGATAAGTAGTCCTGCGGTCACCAACATCTAGGAGACCACTAACAAACATGGGTTTTATGATGATACATTTTTTTATTTTTTATTTTTTTTTCTCCTGCCTGTTAAATGTTAACATCATGTCCTCATACCTCAGTGGTTCAGACAGGATTTCCAAGTGAAGATCGACATGGGTCGGCTTAGGCCTTTTGTCTCACCCAGAACCTGCGGCAGGCTTTTTATTATTGAATTGGTGAGGCTGAGCTCTGACGGGTGTGAATAATGTGGAATGTGGGCTGTGGCGGCTGTCAGCCATTCTGATGAAGAGATCTTCCCTATTGGTGAGAATGAACTTCTGACCCCACGTCCTCTGTGCCGCTCCCCTTCAGCTGTTGGACTGCTTTAAAATAACGCTCATAGAGATGTACTTTCCAGCTTCCCAAAATCGTTTAAAAGTGTCTTATGTGACTTTCAATAGTTTGATGACCCTGACCGTGAAAAAAAAAGCACTTTGCTTTGGTCAGGTGTTTTATCTATCTTCTGAACAGGTTGCTGACCAGTAAGCTGAGGCATCAAAGTTTAGGGGTTAATACGATTTTTTTTTTTTTTTTTTTAATTAGCATAATAATTTTAACAAGCAAGGACATGACATAAATTGATCAAAAGTGACATTAATAATGAAAAAGACATTAAAATTATGAGATGAAACAGAAAAGGCTCTCGTGATGATATGTATTACATAGTTCAAAAGCTTGGGGATTGTAATTTTTTTTTATTATTAGTAGTAATACTTTTTATTTAGCAAGGACACATTAAATTGATCAAAAGTGACAGTTAAGAATTTTTTTTATAAGATATATTTTTCACATCTAATTGCCATTCTTTTGAACTTTCTAATCATCAAAGAATCATGATTTCCAAAAAAAAAAATATATATATATATATTAAGCAGCAAGAAATCTTTTCAGCAATGATAATAAGAAATGTTTCTTGAGCACCAAATCAGCATATTAGAAAGATTTATGAAGGGTCATGTGACACTGAAGACTGGAGTAATGATGCTGAAAATCCAGATTTGCCAACATAGGAATAAATTACATTTTAAAATATACTGAAATAGAAAACTTAAATATATTTCACAATATTGTTTTTACTATAATTTGATCAAATAAATGCAGCCTTGGTGACAAACCAATAAAAAAAAATCCTACTGACCCCAAACTTTTGAAAAAATGTATATTATATATGAATTTTAAATATGTTTTTTAAGTGAATGTCTGTTTTAAGTTACTTTATTTTTTCATTTATTTTTTATTTATTTATTCGATTTTGTTTCAAATTAATTTCTATACTTGTGTTTGGCATTGTGAAATATCAAAACCATATAAAAGACCAAAGTGCTACAGTGTGTAGTATGTTCATATGTGCTGTAGCATCTTGGAGACATGCAGAGCCGTTGGTTGTAGCGGCGTGTGCGGTGGGCACTCCCACTCATCCTGCAGGAAGTTGCTTTGATGGCAGGCCTGTTGACTCTGGCGATTTCAGTGCTTTGAGGAGTCAATGGCAGACACAAGACAAACAGCTTTTTATGAAGTGGTATGAAGTTATCTGCTGTCTGTGAGTCTGGCCGGGCTGGTGTTTTACAGCAGATAACGGCAGGCCTCTTGCCTTTCTATCAGCGCTGCGCCACCGTCCGCCTGCGCTCCTCTCTTCGCCACGCATTAGCTCCTGTCAGTGGCCTCGAGTGTGGCTGAGGGTTTGCAGGGGAGGCCAGATAGCCGTTGGCCTGAAGATCAAAGGGTCTCCCTACAGGCCGTTCAGATAAAGCAGCTGTATTTCATGCAGCAGGTATCTGTAATAGAAAGACACCCCGGTAATGCCACCGTCTGAAGTGCAGCATCATGGCAGACAGACGAACTGTGCTTCTTTCACACCCCCCTTCTATGCAATATCTATTTCATTGGCCTAGGCGCTTATTGCTGGAAAAAAATGAGCCCAGTGTTTTTGTTTGAAGTCATATTGGCCCACAGTGATGTTTTTCAGGGGTCAGTCATTTCCTCTTTGCTATCCCTGTCAGAGGAAGGCAGGGGGGCTCGGCCGGGGTTTGAGCTGCTATGTGTGCCAGATGAAACACAGATAGCTGTTTATGACCTCCGAGTTTCACCGGCATGGCCATAGACACTTTTCAGGTTCATTATGTATTATGACTTCAGATTTACAGAATTGTTTTCAAGCCAGTATGGTGTTTTTTTAAACAATTCAGCTATCATCATCATAGGTATCATACATATCTGATGAGCAACTATTATAAAGGACAGAAAAAATGCAGTTTGCAGTGATAAAATTAACTTGTAATGAGCTTTAATGCAGTGTGAATCAAAATGGTGGTTTGAACTGTTGTTCTCTGTCGTTTTTCTCTGGCAGGCATGTTTGACCGCAGCGTCACCCTGCTGGAGGTGTGTGGCAGCTGGCCTGAGAGTTTCGGACTGCGTCACATGTCCTCTGTGGAAGCCACGGAAGAGGGCCTGAAGGAGAGGCTGGCGGACGCAATGTCTGAGTCGCCCAGCAGAGACATTGTAGGCTCTGGGACAGGTGAGCACACGCACTCTCACTAATGGTGCACTAATGCACTAATTTTTTTGAAGTTGTAAAGTTGGAGTACGTTTTACAAGAGAATACTTTTTACTGTACTAGAATAGTATTAGTCTTTCTACTTCAAAATTTCCCATTTAATTTAAAGCATTATTGCGAAATTTACTAGCAATTTCTGAGTAAAAGTTGTTTGTGCTCCAATTTTTTTCTAGTGTAGGCAATGAATGTCAGCTAACATACACTCTAAAAAATGCAAACATCCCAAGTTGGGTTGAAAATGGACAAACCCAGCGATTTGGTTGTTTTAACCCAGCGGTTGGGTTAAATGTTTGCCCAATGTGCTGGGCAGGTTTATTTAACCCAATTATTGTTTAAAAATTACTATATGGCTGGCTTAAAATGAACCCAAAATAGGTTCAGACACATAATTACTAGAGGCAACAATAATAATCAAAAGGTGAACATTTATTAATATGTAATTTTTATAAATGATTATTGTTTAATTATTATTCATTAAACTTTTAAATAAATGTCCATTTATTAAACTTACTAATAAATGTTCATTTCCAACATATTTTCATTTTAAGCAAGTAATACATTCATTTTTAAACAATAGTTGAGTTAAATAAAACTACCCAACCACTGGGTTAAAACAACCCATTCGTTGGGTTTGTCCATTCTCAACCCAACTTGGGTTGTTTTTAACCCAGCATTTTTAGAGTGTTCCCTTAAAAGCAAACAAGTATTTCATGCAAACATTTAAATTCTGTCATCATTTATTTAGCCTTGCGTCGTTCCGAACCTGGATGACGCTTTCTTCTGTGGTACACAAAAGAAGATATTTTTTATAATATTTGAATAACAGTTTTTGTCCAAATAATGAAAGTTATTGTACGGATTAGAAAACACAGAAATTTCTCAAAATATCTTCATGAAATGATATTAAGTTATGTGAAAGGAGAACTTTGAATATGTAATAATAAAAAAACAGGTATTATTTTTCCTTTTCTTCAGCTAAAGTTTGTTCTTCTCATTAGTACCTCATTAAGTTCAAAAGCAAACTAACTAACTCCCTCAGAAGTTAAAGCGGTAAACCTATTTGGTTCGATTTGCTCTTGCTAATACCTCCAGTGACTATGGGAATCAGTTACTGATCCTCAATCCTGTTCGAATTACGCAGAGATAAGAATACGTCCTGGCGTATTTACGTGATTTCACGTACAGATCTTGGAAGAGACACATTTCAGAGGTTTTACAATAACAAATTAGGTCATTCACATTGAGGGAGAGACCGAGCGAAATGAGGGGGGAAATTGCCACTCTTGACAATCCAAATGTTTAACTCATTTAGGAAGCTGCTGCTCTCCGGCCCTCCCCCTCGTCTGAACAAGACTTTCTTTGATATCTGGGGAAGATGGAGGTTGGATCCTGGACGCCGCTGCTTGGAGCAGCGAGGTCACAAGGCCCTAATGCATTTAGCATCGACTGGCCCTCTCTCGTAGCGCGTCTATTAGGCACTAATTTGATTTGTACCTATTCATTTGCAGTCCCTGCAGCAGCACCGAGTTGGCCTTCTCCATAATTGGTTCTGTCTCTATTTTTGCATCATTAGATTAAGCCCGACTCCCGGACACTTGTAGTCTGCGCTTGTCCGTCCATTTATACAGCCTAATGTAACACAAAATTCATTACTGATCACATTACTCTCAACTTTTGGCCCCACGGGCTGGCGGATGAACATAACGTTAAGCATCTCCTGAAGCAGGAAACCCAGAGTACGGACGAAAAATGGATTGCGGCGAGAGGCTCTAAATAAGCAGCATGGTGGCGGGGGACAGGGTGCTGGAGCCTCTGATGAGCACTGGCCATCGGTTATGTCAGTCTGTGTCTTTTTCACCCAGACGTCCGGCTGCAGTTAAGAATCAGTGCCAAACTTTAAGAGATCAAGCCATTCCCATTTGGGTCTTTGTTGAAGGTACCGACTAATGTGGCAGTAAGTGCTGAGAGTAACGGCCGAATATTGGTAATTACCCTATAGTCGTCCAAAGTACCCTCTTCATTTGTTGTCATGGGTCGTGTCTGGGTTGTGTCTAGATGGTAACTCTTGTTCTGTGAGTCCTGCAAGATTCATGTGCAACATAATACAATGCGTTTATATCTCATAGTAACTTAGCGACTAGGGTGTAAGATAATGCTATGAATTTGTTGATTTCAATGGGCATGGTACGTTACAAGAAAAAAAAGATTTGTGAAGGAAACATTATTTTTGGAAACTGATCAATTTTTTTAAAATGTGTTTAATTTTCTATTCCTTTATTTAATTGAATGTTTAAAAGAACAGCATTTTTTTTAAATATAATTTTTTGGTAACAATGTAAAATACGAAAATCACACGATTACTGTGTGATTTTGGTAAATAATCAATGTTATGAGTATAATTATTTTTATTTTTTTATTTTTTTATTTTTGGCCTCTAAACTCCCTAGATCCCAGTTTGAAAACCCCTGCTTTTGTAATACAAGTGCCATAACACTATTCTTAGGCTTTCCATAGAATAAAATTTGCCATCTAGACATGACTTTATGGCTGATTGGGGAATTATCTGATCAGTTCTAAAGCAATGTGGGATTGTGTCGTTGAGTTGTGGGTGAGCCAGTGCATCTGCGTATGTAATACCTGAGCAGCTTTCTTTGTAGTTGTGGGATGCCCCATTTAATAAGCCAGGTTCAGTTGGGAGCTTCTTTGAAGGGTTGAAAGCAGATGGTTCGACACTTAGCATCTCCTCACGCACAGGCACTTCTTCAGAAGAGGATTGTAGCGTCAGGGGACATCTCTGACTCTTCTTCTTCTTTATCAGTCGCTAACTACTTCTCCATGTTTCATTCCATCCACTTTCTCCAGTCCTTGGATTTCCCATTCTTGCCTGGCTGACCATTGATGAAATTGGGAAATTTCACTGAGACGTGGGAATTTCTTCCCATGCAGGTGATAGGGAGAGAACTCAAGACTCCCAATTTACTATAACGCTAGGCTTCTAACCTAACAGAATGGAATGTAAGAGAAAACTCTTGAAATGGAGTCATCTTATAATTAGATTTCGGTCAGCGGCATAATGTTGCAAATTGGATTTTTCTCATTGGTGCTAACCCAACGTAAATTCCATTTAAGCAGGGGGAAGAGGACAGGGCTCAACCCTGTCAGCCGCGGTGGCCCTCCCCACACCACCGCTGCCAGTGTTTACTGAGGTTACACACAGGGATTATGTCTCTGTCATTCCTCATTACTCAAGCCGCCCCAAAAAACACATTTATATCTATTTCTCTGTTAAGGCTACAGCACTGAGAGCACATGCTCACATCCCCCCCATCCGCCTTACAGAGCTCTCAGAAAGTAGTAGTGATGTAGACATGACTTTTAAAAAATGTATAATGCTAATACACTGTCGGCCTTTAAAAAAAAATGCTGCAGCAAAAATTTTCTCTCACGTTTGATTTATTTTAGGGAATCAGTTTGAAAAATGATTCATTGATTCATTTGATTCTTTGTGCACATTTTTAGTGAAATATTTGGTATGCTATGCTTCTGTTCATTCTTTGGTTCAGTTATTTAAATTAGAGTGTTTCTAGTTTTGTTAGAAATATAGTGTTTCAAGTTAAATGTTTTTACCCTAATTAAGATTCCCATTGTTTTCTCATGAAGTTGTAGTAATGTAGTCATGACTTGTAATGTATAGATCAATGTTGATATGGGGTTTTTGCTGCTTCATTGATTTAGACATTTGAATCCATGCTTGTATGTTCTATATGGCAGTGTGAATGTTGAAAGGACTCTCCTTTCTTGTCTACTGAACCAAATATATGTGTTCTTTTAAAATGATTAAGGCCGATGGGTTTTTGTGCACTTGACGGAGAGCACACACTGTCGAAGTGGGAGATCCCACAATAGCTTCATTGTGAAGAGGATGTTAGCGACAGCTCTCAAGCACCCTCTCTCTTTCTTTCTTCGTCTTCATCTTCATCCTTGAGTATTCAGTTCGACCCTCAGGGCACATCTTTACTGTCAAAGCAAAAGACTCTCCATCTCTCTCTCACTCTATAGTTTTGTTAATTCATAGAGTAGCTAACTACTTATTCAGTTTGACTGTAGTTGAACTACTTTCATTTATAAATATCTAGCCACTTGTTTCTACTTTCAAAGTAGCTTCCTAACACTGACATGCACACTGAATCTTTATTACTGAAGCATTTACATGCCTGGCCCTTAAAACGGTCATTCATGGAAGCTGGTGAAAGAAAGAACACATTTACGTGAGCATAGTTTTCCCAACATAAACAAACACATACATGCTGTGACCACCACTGAGCTGACTGAACTGTGACCGGCTGAACTTATGATGATTAGAGCTTTTGTCACGAAACAAGGAACAATGCACTTACATCTGCCAGTAACACTCGTCTGTACATACTTCTCCAATGGCCAGACACTCCAGGGCGCCAAAAATCTGTCTTCCTTTCGATTGGCTGTTAGCACTCGTGAAAGAAGCAGGATGTTTGTTTTCCAACCTCCCAAAGTCATCAAAACATTCATCACTAACTATTTTAGCCTTTGCACACTAGCTGTCATAATTTAAGTTTATAAAATTGCCAGGTTCTGTTTGAACTGGCTTTATGGTTGAGTTAATTTTCTGACCAGGGATTGGTTATTAGTTGACTATCACATACAGAAATCCAGAGAAAGCTCCAAAGGATCAAAATGATGTCATTCAGAAAGTCCACAAGCACTTGCGTGTTTGTTTATTTAATATTTTTGCTAATTTAATGATACATTCAGCTATTAAAGGGATAGTTCACCCAAAAATTTAAATTACCCCATGATTTACTCACCCTCAAGCCATCCTAGGTATATAAGATATTCTTCTTTCAGAAGAATACAATCGGAGTTATATTAAAAAATGTCCAGGCTAATCCATGCTTTACAATGGGAGTGGATGGTGGCCCAAAATTTGAAGTCCAAAAAATTGCCCCCATCCATTATAAAAGAAGTCCACACAGCTCCGGGGGGTTAATAAAGGCCTTCTGAAGCAAAGCAATGTGTTTGTAGAAAAATATCCATATTTAAAACTTTATAAACTGTAATCTCTAGCTTCCGCTAACTGTCGTATGTGCATTAATGAGAGAGTGGCGTCCCATCTTATGACGTAGGACACAGGTGCAGTGTGAGCTCCGGTGATGAACACGGAAGCACAGAGGAGAGAGCAAAACAAAACACCGGTCACAAATTAAAAGTACAAAACTAGGATTTGTAAAGAAAAATGTCAGATTGTTAATTTGTTGAACCAGAGTATACCGACCAGGAACTCCAGGAGATGGAGGAGGCTGCAGCAGCAGCGGCACAAACAACAGAATTGAGTAGACGGAGTGCTCATGACCCCTTATTTGCCCCTTATTTACACTGCACGCGTCTGCGCCATCTGTCATAGGCATCTGCCTACCTTTAGTGAAGCGGCGCGGTGAGCCGCTTCTGAAACGTGGTGTAAACACAAGCATTGACTAGAGTGGCCGTGGATCAGCTCCGGTAGCCGCCTCGCATGTTAAATTGCATGTAGAGATTTTAAAAATAATAATAATAATTAAAAAAAACTTTACAACAGTTACATGAGTGATTACTTAACTTCATATAGCAATCATATTACAGTATTTGTATATATACCTCATTGAATATATACCTCATTTGGCTGAAACAACAGCACAGGCATAGGCACAGTTGACGATTTCAGAAGTCGTCTTGTACTTCCACTCTTTTCTGCCTTGTAATCCTCGGACCTGAAATGTTGACTGCACAGCACGCATTTATATAATTTTTCCACGGGTGTATTTACATCCCAGCGAATAGCGAGCAGCCATAGCTTCAATCGCTCAGGATACTTTACAGGGAATTTGTGAAATGTTAATGGTGCATCTCCCTTTAATGTCAGCGCACATAATCTCAAGACTTTAGCTTTGTTGAAGCAACCCGGATATTCACAAGAAATCAGCATTTTAACACTAATAAAATGTAGAGTACTGCTCAAACAATTCGCTTCTTCACGTGGATTTCCTTTGCGCTACACACCTTGGTTCTCGTGAGACTAGCATATTATCACCGGAGCTCACACTGCACCTGCGTCCTACGTCATAAACTGGGACGCCACTCTCTCGTGAATGCGCGAACGACAGTTAGCGGAAGCTAGAGATTGCAGTTTATAAAGTTTTAATATCTTTTATAATGGATGAGTGCATTTTTTCTGTCTTTAGAATTTGGGCCATCATCCAAACCCATTATAAGTCATGTTACTTCTTGTTCAGATGACATTTTCCAGTGAAAATTCTTATTTTGGTCATACTTCCTAGATGTAGAATCTGTGACTTTGAAGTACAGTATCCACACCGATGTGGTGATTGACAGCAAACATTAGATTAATCCATGCTGAGGAGCCGTGCCGATGCACAACCCATGTAAAGATGATAATTCCGCAAATAACTGCAATTGCAGATTTCAAACAGAGATGGCGACAAAGAGGCAAAACTTACGGACTGCACCTAAAGTAGATTTAAATGTTTTTGCCTATGCTAACGCAGAATGATCCTCACCTGCTACTGTTTATTCCATGTAAGCCAACAGAAAAATTGAGGTTTGATTAAGAATTAGGCATAAACATGAATCAAACAGGCCTTGAGTTGGTGATATGCAACAGGCATATTTACATGTCATTATTCCAGGTACTATAATGGCATAGCAGATTATCCCAGCGTACATTGGGGTAGATCCATACTGGCTTAATGAAAAACCTCCATTGTTTGCTTACCTGGTTAATAACAGGAATGTTCCCTGTTTAAATTGGACTAACTCACAAGTATTCTTTTGCCAAATCGTAAGCTATTATCAGAAAGACCGTTCCATATCTTAATGTCACGGCTCATTTTTCGTGCCACGATAACCATCACTGGATCAACAAGACACAGCTGAAAGCACAGCAGCCCAGTCATTCACCGTGCAAAGGACTTAGCTTGCGCTAATCAATCATCCGCCACCTATGTGCAGCACACGGACGATGGATTGCATAAACAAGCCCAGCGCTAATCTGGGTCTGCTCAATCTCCTGCCAAACCAAAGTTCCTTCGTAGAAGTGTGCTGGACCATGAAGTTGCACTGAAAGACTGTAACTTTGGTAAAAGTGTTTAGCTGCTTCTCAATGCCTGGTGCATGTGAGTTTGGTAAGTGTTGCTGCTCTAAAATACATCCATATGTCATTTCAATCTTCCTTTTCTTTAAACTACCCCATTTTAAACTGCCTCTCTTCCAGAACACTGTGAAACTACATTTGTGGGTAAGAGGGCAGGCGTGATAATAGGAATATTAGGTCCATTTTTGCTTGCTGTGTTGATCTGACCTGTGGAGCTGTTGCTGAAGATAAGGCCTGCAGCTCTCAGTGATTTTACTGTGCCATTGACCCTGATGGTTGAGCTCAGCTGTAGCTGACATCATTACTTACACTCTCTGAGAAGAGGAACACAAATACATATATATCTGTGGTTATGGCACATAGCTTTAGATACATAGATAGATAGAGAGAGATTAAAAAAAAGAGGTTGTTTTGAGTGTTGGACTATAAAAGACAGTAGAAAGTGAGGTGGTATTAGTGCATGGCTGCATGGTGAGGTGGTCAGGAGGGGAATGAAGTGTGAAAACAGGAACACAATCATTATTTCCTCCCTTCAGCACTCACCCATTCATCCCATGGTCAGTCTCTTCACTTCAACCGAAGGTTTGAGAGTAATGTGCAGCGACAGAGTGAGACGATGAAGAAGAATTCCTGCATTCAGAGCCTTTCTTTCTCTCTCTGCCCCAATCCGTCAGTGACACATTGGGCCTGGATATCATTTTAGCATTTATCCCCTACTCATTGTTCTTCTAGCCTACAAACTAGTTGCTAGAACAGTAAAGAAAGAGACAGAAGCTGGGACTGAGGCTAGAAACCGAAGCTTGCCGTAAATGGGCTTTTTGTGGGATTTTTTGAGACTGCACTTAACAGCTCGCTCAAGGGAGCGAAAGTCAGAAAATAGCGGCTTGGAAAGAAAGAAGAGCGAAAGAAAGCGAGACAGCTGAGGGGGTAGAAGGAGCACTTTTAAAAGATGTTCCAGGATGTCTAGACATGGTGTTGGTGAAACATGACGAAAGCGTCAGGCATTTGAGAGCGCCGCAAATGGAAGCAAGAGGCAGGTGTCGGTGAGACGTCCTGCGTGTCAGAGCGGCTCAGAGCTGTGATTCCACAACTGATCCGGACTCGTAAGGCATTTACTGTGTTTAGCCTCTCAGGAGTATGAAGAAGAGTTCATTATTCAATACCACACTTACCTTACTCTTTTCTTTCTTCCTTCTCTTCTTTCTCTCAAACTCTCCCTTCCTCTGCTTTCACAGCTACACGTGTGCTGTATATATATCAGTAAAAGAGGTTGCATGAATTAGTGATAGAGGACATAATGGAGGGGTTTCTTGAAGGCGCAGCTGAAAGGCGTTACAGTGCTAACGGTCCACACCGATATGAGATCACTGACCTGACTGTAGCACTTTCCAGGAAAGTGAAAAGAGGAGAGAGGACGTGAAGCAAGCGAGGGAGAGAGAGTGTGACTGTCGCTGCCTGTGCCGCTGCCTCCCTTTCACACACACACACGGTGCTCTTATGGCCTCACACTTAGGAAAGCACTCACACACGCCTCTCTCGGTGCTGTGAATAAACATTTTCTCTCTTTCTTCCTCTTGAGGCGTTACGGCACTTTCAGGTGATTGTGCGCTCAAAGAGGACAACATCATTTAGCGCTATTATTTAATTGCTTAGTGATGATCTGACTAATGCAAAACAAAATGGTAATTATGCAAAGCAGAAATGGCATTGCTGTTTATTTTCTAATGTGTTTGTGGCTGGTAGATGAAAGCTCAGCTTTAAAGCGCTGTCGTCCGGTGTGGTGTTGGTGAGCATGTGCGAGCTTGAGCTTCGGGGTGAGTGAGTGAGCAATGGTGCTTTTCACTGAAAGACCAGCTGAGTGCAGGATTCCTCCTTGGGCTACAGGGCTTTAGTGAACCTCGCTCCATCAGAGAGACTTTGTGTGTGTGTGTGTGTGTGTGTGTTTGTGTTTGTGTGTGTACTGGCCCCACATTTCAAGATGCTTGGCATGGCGTACGGCTCCACGGCCGTCATGCGGACCGTGCCCATCAATCAAAGAGACATAAAGCAATATGGACAGCAATTAAATCAACTAATTGAATCAAAACTCAAATTAAGCCACCAGCCTGAGTGGTTTGTAATTGTAAATGGCATGAGCCTTCCATCCCACTGGCTTAAATTTGAGACCTGTGCCTTGAGCAACTATTTAACCAATTACTCTGCTAGCAGTAATAGACCTTCTTAATGCTGGCAGAATCTGAGTGATTTTGTTTGACTTGAGTTTTATATTCAAAGGCTGTGGTCTACTTATAGCCTGTGCAATAAATAAAGAATCAGTCATGTTTATCTTAATGGATTTTGGCCATGTTTTGCCCATTTAGCACATTTGAAAAGTTTGCTATCACTGTATACTATTCAGAAACAGTTTAAATAAACCAATTGGATTACGAAAGAAGTCGTTTGAGAGTCATTAGTGGCGTTGCTAAGGCAAGCATCCCAATAAAGTGCAACAGTGTACGCCCACTTTTTAAGCTGTGCTGCCTCTGGAAGTGTTTTCCCCATTCATTTTTTCCATAGAGATTCTTCATGGTAGAGTTTTAAGGCATGAACCAAGCCAACCAGCTCCAAGGTGAGCCACAACATTACAAACTTTGATTTGAACTAAAATAGTTTTTGAAAATTGGACAAAAAACAAAAGGGATACTTTACTTTAATGATGGAGCTACAATCCCACAAAGCACTGCAAATTCAGACAATACTATTCAAAAGTTTGAGCACAACTGTTTTCAACATTTAAAATAATAAGAAGAAAGGTTTCTTGAGCACCAAATCAGAATCAGCATATTAGAATGATTTCTGAAGGATCATGTGACACTGAAGACTGGAGTAATGATGCTGAAAATTCAGCTTTGCCATCATAAGAATCAAATAATTTTTAATTGTAATAAAATTTCATAATATTAATGTATTTAATGTATTTTTGATCAATTAAATTCAGCCTTGATGAACAATAAAAAACATTTTTACCAACCTCAAACTTTTGATTGGTGTATTCAAATGAAAATCAATGGAAAAATATAAAACTAATGTTGTTGATTTCAAGTATGCCATGATAAATATTATTTTGAAACTACCCGAAAAATATTCAGATATGATGATTAAGTGATCTGAGTTTGTACAGTATGTCATAGTGTCATTTGCAGTCCTTGATGGGAGTGGGTGGTCGCTGCTGAGCTTTTTTTGGCATGTTTTAAACTTATTTTGTAAAATAAGTTGAAATAATACAGACTAATGGCTTCAACAGAAGTAAATACACCATTGATTAACAACCTCAGAGCTCACAGTATTTAAAAATGTTTGTTAAAGGATTAGTTCACTTTAAAATGAAAATTACCCCAAGCATTACTCACCCTTAAGCCAAGTGTATATGACTTTCTTCTTTCTGATGAACACAATCGGAATTATATTAATAAATATCCTGATGCATCCAAGCTTTTAATGGCAGTGAACAAGACCAACGAGTATGAGCTTCCGTCCACTTCCATCCATCATAAACGTACTCCACGCGGTTCCGGGGGGTTAATAAAGGCCTTCTGAAGCGATGCGATGCATTTGTGTAAGAAAATTATCCATATTTAACAAGTTATAAAGTAAAATATTTAGCTTCCACCAGACCGCCTTCTGTATTCAACTTAGGAAGAAAGTGTAACAGCTCTCGCAGTTCAAAACGCTTAACACTACGTCCTACGCCTTCCGTATTCAACTTACGAAAAAAGTCTGGCGGAAGCTAGATATTTTAGCATCAGACGGCAGACTTTAGCATCATGTTTCCGTGAACAACATTTCCTCTTACATTTCCTAGAAACATTTTCTCTTGCTCTTCCGACTCATTCATCACCTTTGTGTTATTTCAGTTAAAGTAAGAAAAGGAAAGAGTATTTCTGAGAAGAAAATGAATCATTTAAACCTAAAAGTGTATGTGTGGAGAGTCATTAACACCTCTGTGATAATGCTACACTAGAGCCTCCTTGAGTTCGGACATTATATGCAGGAACATGAATATGCTTTCATTTCGACACTGTGTTCTAGTTAGAAACACGGCAGCAAAGTGAGATCTGAGAGTGTGGTCATGGTCATAAATGTGATACATTTTTTAGGACTGCAAGTTTTATCATTCATAACTCACATTGGCGTCTTTCGCACTTTTTAGTCTACACTCAACTAGATTTCTTTCTGAAAAAATACTTTATTGCTGGTTGCTAGGGTGTTGTTAGCCAGTTGTTAGCCAGTTGTTAGGGTGGTCAATAGTAATGAAAAGCACTTTCTGTGGAATGATCATAAAGTGAAAGAGTCTGTTTGGTCTGTCTTACGTTCGTACCCTCCGGGCCGTCTGCATGCAGAGAGAGGATGTCTGATCCCTCACACGCATCACCGTGGCCTCCACCAATAGCTCTGCTCTGGTTCTAATGAGTAAATGAGAAATGTGCCCTTGCTGGAGGATGGTATGTGCCAGGGCAGCAGAGGTTACAGTAGGTTTTCATTATATGTAGTTAAAAGCACAATGGAGGCCAGCCACCTTTACCTGCACCAATCTTGAAAGCTCATTCTGTATTACCATGAAATATGGAGACTTTCACATGTGGGCGGGGCTTAATGGTTGATGTTCCTGCCTTCCATCCTCTCTGATAGGGTTTTGTCAGTTTGGCACTGGACTTTGCTTCCAGTCCGGAAAGGGTCACTCACACACTCTTGACTATTAATAGCCCAGACAGAATGAGTAAACTGGATACAGGATGAAGTCCTGTCAGAGTAAAGGTGTCCCATACACACTCACAATGCCCCTCAGCTGCTAATTCCCATCTTTTTATGAGGATGGCTCCCTTAATGCCAGCTTTACAATTGAGTAATAATCTCAGAGGGGCTGTGAAATAACTATCAACTGTGTGCGTGTGTGTGTACTTGTTTTGGCTATACTTGTGAGTACCAAATGTCCTCACTTTATATTGTAAAATACTTTGACAACCCACTAGTGAGGACATTTGACTGGTCCTCACTAGTTAAAAAGGCTTATAAATCAGCCAAAATAAGTTTTTGTTTAAATGTAGTGTTTTGCACATGTTTCTATGATGGGTAGGTTTAGGGGTAGAGGTTGTGTTAGGTGATAGAAAATATCATTGACCTGATATAAAAAAATCAATGGAAGTCTATGCAATGTCCTCACTAAGATAGCAAAACAAATGTACGTGTGTGTGTTTATATATGGTTTATGAGGACACGTGTATAATGGTATTAGAAATTAATCATTGGTTTAAAACTACAGATACAACTTCCGCATGTATGTATTCCCGCCCATGACAGTCGGGGTGGCACTGGCATCAACTGCCAAACTGTATTAAAGCCCATCTTACCAGCAGTGAATTACCCCTTTAAGAAGCAGCACAGTTTACCCACTGACACATCTTACCCCACTCCTGGAGTGGATATAGAAAATTATTTATAGAGTGACATGAGGACTGTGAGGGGTGGCAACACCAAAGCAAGCAAGCATTCAATCATCCATCTATACTGTATCATCTATACTACATCTATACTTTAATTAAAAACAAAACATAACCGCGACAATCATCAGGGTCCAAGCACCAATAGGCCATGTGAATGATTAGTGATCCAGTTGAAATGTATTTTATGATGTGGTTTGATTTAAGTTGGACAATTCCATCTTGAATCTTCACTGAAAGTTAGGGTTTGATGAAAGAGGCAACAGCAACACACGTGTCAAAAAGGGCAACTGGATTTCAAAAGAAATCACTTCCTCTTACTGTTAGATTAAAAGAGATGTAAAAAAAAACCTGTATAAAAATGTTTACTGTCGTAAGGCATGTGATCATAATATATGTGGTGTATGTATGGACTCGCATGAATCGCATGTCAAAGGATGTTACAGGACAATTTCAAATGAATGTGATGATATTTGCAGCTCAAAACCTTATTTATCTGAAGCATTTATCTTAAGGCCCTTTTTATTTTTATGATATATTTCTAACCTTACGCTTGCAGTTTGTGTTTGTTTTATTATTCATACCATAACTGTCTAATAAAAATAAAAGGTATCTTCATTTTAAATGGACAGCAATAAAGCTAATCATGTCTGGCAACTGAAAAAGTTTGTTTCATTGGGGTCTATCGTTAAACATTTAATGATCTATAAGCATTTCTCAGATTTCCTTGTACACTAATTATATAAAACTATATTGTCAGTACACCATAGTTATACAAATGAACTAGATTAATGCATTTATTTCCTGTCAAAGTGATGGAAACTGTTAGAAAAACATTAGGCTTAAAATATTCACTATCAAGTGGCTCCCTCTATTGGACAACGTTAATATCACAGCCTTTGTCTTTCATTTGAAATGGCTGATAGTTTAGAAGTTGCACTTAGCATCATAAATTCATTAGGGATCCAGTTCGCCTTAAACCCCTAATGACAAAATATCAATATCCAGGGCATATATTTTATATAATGTCTATTAAACACATTTTAAATGTCTCTGAGCTCATTAGAGCGGGCCTATCATTACTACATACAGAATGCATTAATGTAATTTAAGCTACTTGGATGACAAAAAAATCACAAGTTTTAGTGCATCAAGTTTAATAGCACGGAGATTTAAAGGGTTAGTTCACCCAAAAATGAAAATTATTTCATTAATGACTCACCCTCATGTCATTCCACACCTGTAAGACTTCCGTTCATCTTCGGAACACAAATTAAGATATTTTAGATTTAGTCCGAGAGCTTTCTGTCCCTCCATTGAGATGTACGTACGGTGTACGTACGTACGGTGCACTGTCCATGTCCAAAAAAGGTAATAAAAACATCATCAAAGTAGTCCATGTGACATCAGTGGGTTAGTTAGAAGTTTTTGAAGCATCTAATATACATTTTGGTCCAAAAATAACAAAAACTACGACTTTATTCAACATTGTCTTCTCTTCCGGGTCTGTGTATATCCACAGTGACTCTGCTTCTTCTTCTTCTACGGCGGTTGGCATCCAGCTTGTTGATGCATTACCGCCACCTTCTGCTCCGGACAGTGACGCTGATGACGTGTTATGTAGTGTGCCCGAGCTTCGTTTACAGTCTGAGGGAGACACACGTTGTATTCAAGCTATTCTACATTGTTTGTATTTTGGTATTGCTATATTTTTTTAAATGGTGCGTAGGTGTGCATGTCGCGGATGTCCTAATCGCGTCACTGTCCGGAGACCTGGAAGAGAAGACAATGCTGAATAAAGTCGTAGTTTTTGTTATTTTTGGACCAAAATGTATTTTAGATGCTTCAAAAACTTCTAACTAACCTACTGATGTCACATGGACTACTTTGATGATGTTTTTATTACCTTTCTGGACATGGACAGTGCACCGTACGTACATCTTCAATGGAGGGACAGAAAGCTCTCGGACTAAATCTAAAATATCTTAAACTGTGTTCTGAAGATGAACGGAGCTCTTACGGGTTTGGAACGACATGAGGGTGAGTCATTAATGACATAATTTTCATTTTTGGGTGAACTAACCCTTTAAGACTTCTTAGACTTCTTAACAGATGTCTGTGTGTGGGCATTAAGGAAGGTCACCCAGAACACCCTAGCAACCACATAGAAACCATCTTGCAACACTTGAGCAACAACCCAGAACACCCAACTATCTGTCTATCTATCCTAATCCTCAAATTATTTTACATTTTAAGAAAAGACCTTGTCAAGCCAACAAAAAGTTTGTCTTTCAAATATGTCAGTCTAGTTTTAGTCTAGATTAGATTCTTACCTAACTCTGCTATTAGTTTCCGTGATTGGGATCTTCTTATTGGTTCAATTTTATTAAGTCGGATGGCAAATAGATCCATGATGAAAGTGGAGAGAGGGTAGTTGGAGAATCTCGTGCCACAAATAGTTACAACGCAGGTCAAAATAAACAACTGGAAGCATTGTGAAAAATAATACCGCAATCCAGACTATCCGAACGTGAGTTTATTGCTCTAATTTTCCGATTCATAAACAAATGGGAAAACAATTGAACTGGACTACACTGGTTGTGCTGTGTGTTTTTGACTCACCAAAATGAACCTGTTAATGAAGTTGACAATAGCGTGAGCAGCCGTACAGCAGATTTTTACATCTTTTTATGTCATCGCATTTAAAGCCCAGCTGCTACAATGTGGTACAGAAAACACTGGTTACATTAATATTTTATACTGGGATAAATTTGGGTAAATCCACCCTGCCCCACTCACCCTACACATGGATTTATCATGTCAGGCACAGAAACATGACCTGGAGAGAAGAATGACAAGAGAGTGCTAATCAACTGCAGCTGCGATTAAAGTGCAAACAAGAAACTGAACTCTTATAGGACGTACATCAGAGTAAGTTACGCCCTCTGTCCCGTTTACCCCTCTCTCTTCCTCATAATGGGGGCACAAATTGGGTCCACTCTCTCATTGGCATTTACACTGGCACAGCAGTCTGATGAAGGGCTCTTTATGTGCTTTGATCCTGTTTGGTTTCCATCTAATGACCAGCTGACTCCCCCTCAGTGAGCTACGCTCAAGCCGCATGTTCTCTGTCACTGAGTTGTGTTCTGCCCGGAGTGAGTCTAATGTGTAAGCATGCGATGGTTACCCACAGCAAACAGCATTCTAGGATCTAGAAATGTCTGTGCCACGCTGGACTGGTGTTTACTGCCGAAAACCAGCCTGTTTTATAATATTCTGCTGGAGCCTGGTTTCTGGGGACCAGGCACTCGTGGTGCAGCCGCAACGATCAGACATGCCTGCAGAGATGCAGAGAGGGGGAATAGAAACAGAAAGATTTCACAATGCGTGTAAAGAGTTTTAGGGGGAATTTTTATATCGCTTGTAAGTATTCAGTATAAAAGAAGGCTGCTGGTAGAGATAATGAATTATATGTGTATGTTTTATGACTTGCAACTCAACCAATCATATTTATAATGTACGCATGTATGAAGTAGCGGTTTTTGTACTGCTGCTTATATATTATATATATCTTTTATCATTTATTATTCATAATTATGACCACTTTCTGGAGAAATTCATGATTTTATATATACTTAAGACAAATATTCCTATCTTTTGGTTTGTGCCCATTAAATAAAATCCTAATTAAATATAAATTTAAAAAAATAAAAAATGATATAATTTTATGAGCTACCATTCATTTTGTAAAGTATTTAATTTACTGAATATTACTACAAATTAAATACTTTACAAATAAATGGTATGTCATATAATTCAATAATTAATTAATTTAATCAAACGTATTAGATTTTACTGAAATATACATTAAGAGTACTTCATATAATTATATTATTGAAGTGTTTATTTTACAATATATAATTTTTCTTACATATGAATGGTATTTTATATAATACAATTTACATAATACATATAATATAATACAATTTAATTTAATAATTACTAATTATTACTAATTATACAAAATAATTTAATTTATTGGATTTTACTGTAAATAAAATACTTTACAAATTTCACTTCACCTAAACTTTCACAAATTATTAGTACTCTATATAATTATACTATTATACTGGATTTTACTGTAAATTAAATACTTTAATTTACTGAATTATAAAAATAATTCAATGCATTATATATAGTTCCAGTGAAAATTGTGATATAAAGTTACTCGTATGATATAAGATTCTGTTCATCCTCCCCACCCCTAGAGTGTGACATCATTATTTACACTGCACTAAGGCCAAGAGCACAGTTTCTAGCGGAAACTTATCACCGCTGGCGCTCTCCCTTACATGCAGATTCACAAACAAACACACACCGCCTGCGGTCCACGACAGTACATTTCTCCGGTCCAGGTGTGGGCCCTGACCATCTGCGCCCTGCCTGTAATTAGTCCAGCGCTGCATGGCATCATTTAACCAGTGCTTATTTGTTTAGAGTGGCGCGTATGCCCACATGCGAGCGGGTTTCGGCTCTGCCACACTGTGTGCCTGTGCTATCTGCTGGGCACACGAGGAAAAGCAGAGTCACCGTCTCTTCCCTGGCACGATTAGCTTTGAGCCTGTAGAACAGGATTTACGAGCACCTGTCACAGGGGTATGTGCACAAAAGCAAACAAACAGCTCCTCTCCTCCCCCATGAGCGCAAATCATCGGGGGGAATGTGGCCACCCAGTCCCTGCTATCATTTTAGCACCGTACAGTGTGTGTGTTTGAGATGATCTGTATACACACCAGATAAAAACTGAAAAATTATGGACATGACCATTCTGCGTCTGATGTATGTTCAAAACACTGCATATATCTCATCGGTTATGAGTCCCTGCTCTCAGTGACTGTGTATACAATAGACAAAGTTTAACAACATGTAACATCCGCAACATATACAGTACAAATCATGCTGAGAATAACACTCTCCACAAGGTGCCAAAACACAGTCCTTGTCCTTTATATCCACCAATATTTAGGGCCCGAGCACCGAGAAAGCATAATATATGTTTTTTTCAGGCCGCAGTCTGTTAGCTGCACCATCAACTAAACATTAACTGATATTAAAGATCAATGCAAAGTGTCTTTTTTTTAGTTATGTTTGTATATGTAAGTCATAATGACAATATTCCATCCAATGAAGATTCTAATGAAAAATACTCCAGTACCTGAGTGACCAGTTGCTATGGTTTCTTCTTCAGGAGAAGACCATTTATGTTTGAGAGTATTTATTGACTGCAAAGATTTTTGAAAGAAGTCTCTTCTGCTCATCAAGGCCTTTATTTCAATAGATCAAAAATACAGTAAAACAATCATATTTTGACATATTATTTCAATTTAAGGTAACTCTTTATTTTAAGGTGACAGTTACATGTTACTACACATACTTACTATAGTAATAACAGTAAATTATGCTTAATTACAAGTAACTAACCCTAAACCAATCCCTAACCGTAACTCTACGTACTTGTAGTTATTTAATTATTCAGTACTTACTAAAGTAAATAGTAACTACGTCACCTTAAAATAAAGTATAACCCAATTTAAAATGAGTTTTCTTTTTTTAATGCATCTTAAAATCTGTGAAGGCAAAGCTGAATTTTCAGCATCATTACTCCAGTCCTTCAGTGTCACGTGATCCTTCAGAAATCATTCTAATATGCTGATTTGCTGCTCAGGAACCATTTCTTATTATCAATGTTGAAAACAGTTGTTCTGCTTAATATTTTTGTGGAAACCGTGATACAATTTTTTATGATTCTTTGATGAATAGGTTTAAAAGAACAACAATTTTATGTGAAATAGAAATCTTTTGTAACAACATAAATGTCTGTCACCTTTGAACAATTTAGCCTTTTTTTTTTGTTGTTCTAATCTCATTGTTCACTTTGATTAACAATATTTTTTTCTTTACAAAGTTAATGATCATTTTCCCAAGATTCTCACATTCCTGTGATTATTCTGAAATCTGAAGCATTGTTCATCTCATTACAGAAGTTCAGACGATTATGAATCACCATGTTCATCCATGAGTTGCAAACACTTCATTTATATTTGATATTTGAACTGAACAGCTACAAGGAACTTGTGATATTTGTTTAACTAAACTCTTATAAATTGCCGGTCTTAACATTAACACATCTTTTACAGTAATAGAGTGAATCACTTCAAATCTTTCCTGTCATCAAGCACAGCAGTGTTCTTGAATAACAGTGTGAGTTGTGTTTGTTGTTATGTTGCTTCATCTTCCTCTCTATCTCTCTCTGTTTCAATGCAGCAGAGCTGCAGAGGGAGGGAAGCATCGAGACGCTCAGCAATAGTTCTGGCTCCACCAGCGGCAGCATTCCCCGGAACTTCGAGGGCTACCGATCCCCTCTCCCCACCAATGAAAGCCAGCCCCTCAGCCTCTACCCCACCGCATTCCCCTAAAACCAGCCGTCCCGCCCAAGGAAACCTCTCTGTCACCTTTGGACAATCTTAACAGTACAACCACAACACATGATATTACCCCAACACAACACCCCATGAGAGAAGCCACTCTCGCTCTCTCTGTGTTTTCCTGCCATCCTGCTCCGCTATATCTTTTCTCTGTTCTTTGAAATGTGGATTTTCCTTTAATCAAACTTGGCATGCAGTAAAACCCTGTTCAATGAGGGCCGGAGTTAACATCCTTTGTCATTCACTTCCCTTGTGATTCATGTTAATGTATCCTCCATCTGAGAAAGAGTGCACATATATTAACCTTGATGGGTCGGATGTACTGTAGAAGGGATTGGTTGGAGTTGCCACTTTTCTCAAAGACGTGTCATATTACCAATATCATTATCAATCGAACTTCCAGTGCGTATCTTTACTGAGCGTGTGTGAGTGTTGTGTGATAGAGAGTGTGTGTTCTTCAGATTACCTCTTAGTAGTTGAGTTTAGATTTGAGCTTATAAAGCATTATGCCAACGCTATCTCATGACCAATTCGTACGTATTTTACAAGGTGGCTAATTTACGACCTCACTCGTATGAAATCATACGATTTGTCTAAACCCCAATGACGGGTAGGTCAGTTGTAAGTCATTCGTATGAATTCGGCATCTCATAAAATACATACGGTTTAGCAAAAAACATACTGATTCGTACTAGTAAGGTCGTATGAATTCGTACGAATTAGCCACCTCATAAAATACGTACGAATTGCCATGAGATCGGGTTGGTTATGCTGATTTTTTTTTTTTCCCGATCAACACATATGTTGCTATCATTATGTGATGTTTTAGTAGATGTACTGTAGTTAAAATTTGAATTGATCCTACTTTTATAGGTAATTAAAATTGGTTATGTTTACAATTTAATCTTGTGTTACATTATAGTGTTTATTCTTCTGCACATTTTTTTCTGTATATTTGGTTAGGTTTTTTTTGTTTTTGTTTTTTTTGTTTTTTTTAAACCAAAGTCCATTTCTTGGGCTTCTTTGCTTTATAAATTCAGATTCAGATAACTTTCAGTTTATGGGTGAATGTAAAATGTATTGATTATTTCAAAAGGGATGATTGTTTGCTAACGCTTCCACGTTTGATTGGCTTTATAGGATGTGTGCGAGGCTGATATTTAGCAGTGGCGCTATCGAGGATCCACAGCGAGTTTCATTCAGCTCAGGTGATTTAGACAGTACCCAAATTTAAAAAAAAACAAAAAGTAGTTCCATTATTATTATCATCATTATCATCAATATATCATTTTGTATTAGCTTGTTTAACTATTTTAAAATGCTGTGATTTAAAGAATGTTAACTTGATTGACTGGATGTAAGATTTTACACACACACACACAACTATTGATAAATACCAATTAAACTGATATAAGAACTGTGAATAAACGTACCTAATCATCAGCTTGTCAAAAAGCTGAAGGAGCTGCTGTTGGCTAACAGCTCAGTGCATGTTGAAAGTAGCTTGAGAGGAAATGTGGTTATTCAGCATAATTTAAAACAGCATTCAAGTTGGTATGACTTTCAGTCTGAATGCAGTGCACATGCTTTGTATCGACTACAATATAATTTTTTTGTAATAATACTTGCGCAATGTTATCTTGAAATAGGAGTTTATGCAAGTGAATTTACCAAGTCTTCTATACATTTGTGTTTGCTTAATACACTATATGCATTTTGACTTTCACAGTTCTTTTCCCTTGTTAACTTACCTTGCGCTCTCCTGAATATATTTGTTATACAAAAAAATAAATGCATTTAAATGACGAGATACAAATCTGGGCTCGAGGCTACAAATGTCAATCACTGCTTTTGTTTAGGGAACTGTTTGTTATCACTATGAATCTTTTCTCTGCAGTAAAGTCCACAGGCTGGGATTTCCTCCATCGCTGCTTTAATTGCGTGTGTGTAAGCTTTGTTTCATGATATTATAATAAAATGTTTATATAGAGCAGCTGCATTTTCCAGCACCAGATGTGTAGTAAAAATTCATCAGGAATTTATCAACGTTATAAAATATTGATATACTTGTACTTTACATTGCTATCAGATAACAATAGGTTATTACAGGTGTCTTTTTTTATTTTTATAAAAACTTATTTTATTATACAATTTAACCCGATGCCCAGTCGACATACAAAATCACTAACAAAGTCATTGTTGTGTCATCACAGTGATCTTTATTGTGCAGAGTCAGACAAGCAGAGATATACTGCATGCAAAGAAGCAAGAGGTAATTTTTTCTACTATTACTACTTCAGGTGTCTTTTCAGCACTCTCACCTCACACACACACACAATCACCCTTAAACAGAAATGCTGCGCAGTGTCTCAAAGGCAAGGTGAAGCAGTCATCTAGATGATGTGGAGGACAGTGGCAGAGCTCACACTCTCCGTCTTGAGAAGGTCAGTCCTCGTTTCTCTCTGTCTCCCTCCAGACCGCCAGTGCCACCTTATCACTGGAGCGACAGCCTATAAATACCAACAGAAGATAGCAGGCATTTCAGTGAGGAGTGTCAGAGGTTTCCTCCTCTCTGCGGGGTCAGAAGGCTGCTGTGCAAATTTGTACATTTAGTTGAAGAAGCATTAATCTATAAACAGTCTGCCGTTTAGTCGCTGTGGCACTGATACACAATCTACCAGAGTCAATCTGTCATGGCTTGTTCGCAATCCAAGTAAGATTTTGTGGCTGTTTGTTCCAAAACACTCCTCCACACTCCATGTATCCCAATGGGAACGGTCTCCATTCAGTAACAAGCTGTTTTCTGGCACGGCTGATGGTCTTTCCCCCCTTCGGAGGTCGTTCATCTCTTAACTACTATCTGAAATAATGTGTCTGCTCCTGCAGAAAACATAAGATGTCTTTAAGGGGATAAAAGTAGAGAAAACCATTAAGTATCTCAACCTCCTTAGAATAGATTTTCACTGTTTTCTTGTAGGCATTTTTCTTAACACATCAAATGTGTTATTCTTCTTCTATCTTCATGAAGATATAGTTTGGCCTACCCCAGTCCTGATTTTCCAACTTACCCTTGAATAAAAACACATTTTGATGGAAAAAAAATATATGAAGATAAAAGTTAATATTTTGTACTAGCTTTTTTGATTATTTTATTCTTATTGTGTATGCTTTTAGATTTTAGTGGACTGGTTGAATTAAAAAGACATCAATCTTGTTAATGTGTTCTAATTCAAAAACAATATTAATATACACCATTCTGGTAAGTGTGTCCTCTTTTTTTATATTTTGTTAGTTTTTTCAGAAGTGGAAAATCTTAAGTAGTCAACCCTGTTACTACGATTTTGTACAGTATTGAAATATTGAACTTAAACACCTTGTAGCGTCATGACCTTAAACACAAGGATGTACTATCAAATTCAATTGTAAAACTGTCAACCTGTTACTTTTTGAAAGATAGGCCTATCTATATTCCAGCATATATTAAAATGTTTTAGATTAGCCTACACAAAAGCCACTCATTGCCATTTATATACATTCTGATAGAATGTTCTTTAATAAATTCACATGACAAATCGCTTTTTAAAATGAAACGCGCGGTTTATGATACTAACGTGGGAGCTAAAGTGTTCTCCATATAATTTATTTGCTAGCCTATATAGGCCAATTTACGACTTGCATATTGATATACAAAATAAAACGTGTTGATTGAAAGTTGACTGTTGCCTTCCAGTAAACCCTTCCGCCATTTTGAAATCGCTTCGTGTTGCAATATGTTATTTGTCAATCAGACGAGACGTGTAGGCTAAAGCACTCATCTTTACAACTGTCTGAGAGACAGTAAACTGAATAATAACTGACAGCTCCTGTGGGATTTGAAAGGGTCAGTGTTGACATTAATGTGTGACACGCACACTATTTTTCAATTAGCTGCTGAATAGCCTCGATTAGATCAACTTATCTTCAGGATCCCCACACCTGGACGCGCATCTCATCAGTGCCCTGATCGAAACGATGGGCGTCTGTTTGCTGTTTACAGACTTATTGCCAACAGATACAGTAAGAACAATCTTCCTTTATCTTGAAGTCGTTCTCACTGAATAGCGCCGGATTGATTGTGAAAGCCCCCCGCCCCCTATTTACTATATCCTAATACAATGACAGGTTAAATTTACTATTCGAAACTTTCATGTGCAATCTGTGGAAAAAAGTGTAAAGAATATTTAACAACATTAAATATAAAGTATTGAGTAGCCTACATGCAAAGTATGTATATTTTATCATACTAGCCTACTCGAAACATTTCTGATTGGAGGTAATAAAATTACTTAAAATGCATAAGACCAGTAATTTACAAGTGTCCATTTGAGAGTTAAAAAAGTTATTTGCTTATAGTGACTTAATATAATCACCAATAAGTAAAGGTTAGCTGAACCGATTAAAGAACAAAGATAATGGATGTAAGAGCAATAAAGAAAATACATCATCTCACTGCTGTTTTAAAATAACAGGATAACTGTACGTATCACAGAAAGGAAGAAGGGAAAATAAGATGGCCATTTAACGAATGATAGGCCTACGTCTAATTTTTTTCTCCGTGTTTTAATAATAATTAAAAACCGATTATTAAAACTGTTTATATAGAACCCGTGTACTGTTCAATGTAAAAACGTAATACACTAAAATTGTTTAAATCAGCATTTTACTTTTTCGACCATTCTGAAATGTAGCTATTGCTGATGAAGAAAACTTAGTTAAAAACTAATACAATCGAGTAAAAAAGACAGAATTTGTTGTTACACTTAGAATGGAAACAAAGATGTTTTAACATAATGATGAAAAGTTTAAGTAATAACCCTGGTTAGTGTATCACTACATCAGTTTAGGAGCTAATGCAAATTTATCAACCACAAATAACCCAAAATTTACAAAATGGTAAAACACTTGTTGCATATAGACGGAACACGAGGCTTAATCTGTGAGGGGGAAATGATGGGTTCAGCATCACACAAGACAAAAGCTCAGGGGACCGAGAAAGTGTGTGTGTGTGTGTGTGTGTGTGTGTGGGGTGTGTCATAAAGGAAACTAATTTGTCACTGATTTTAATTACTATTACAGTGTGACATTTAGAGGTGTAACACTGCTGTTCACATGAGCTTCATGGCTAATTTAATAAATATATATTTTAGATGAGTAGGTTCAATATCTGGCTGTAGCAACAGGTTATTGCTTTTACGACGGAAGCATAATACCGAGCCTGTTATTATTTTCAGGGTCTCTCGATGTAATGTTTGCAAAACAATTAAAAATGTGTAATAGGCTACTAAACATGATTTAGTATAAAATACAGAGCCTGGCGTTCAGTATGTTAAACTCATGATTGATTCCTTAAATAAAGAGAAAGGTTTTCATACTAGACCACACTTTAAGGCTTGTTTTAGTCGCGGATGAAGACACTACACGGCACAATACAGGCTGCAGAAGCAGGTACACTGATTCCCTGAGGTCATTAGAGCGCCCCCACCTGTTACCTGAAAAAGGTGTAACTTCAAATAATCAGTAGTGTGATACGCCCAAATCGATTTAAGCGTCATTTAAAAGCAGATTTAGTCATTTTGAGTGTGTTCGGAATGAAACATTATGGGGAAAATATTAAATGATTCCCTGATACTACTGAACATTTACCAAAACATTATATGAATGATTTACTGTTTCCACCAAGAGTAGCTATTAAACCCACAATTTATATCTTGATTGTTTTGCAGCGATTGCTGGTTGTTGATCATCTGAGGCCGATGCGTATTCATGACTTCTAACTTGCTTTTCCTCTGAATGCCTGAAACCAGGTTTAAACCTGTCAGCATCCTTACAAACGAATGTCTTTATCATATTTCTATGCCTAGACTCGCTTTCAAACGTATGCAGTCTGTCTTGTAAAAGTATTAACATATAGGCTAGCCAACATTACATAAACCTTTAGCCATAATTTTTAGTATTAGAGCTAATAATTGAGAATTAAAAAAAAAAAAAAAAGTTAAGCTCTATCTTTAGCCAAATGTTTGAAAAACATTCTCACAAATTATAGTAAAACATCGAAAACCCACTTGTAGGCTAAGAACATCTGCGATTCTCATTCATAGAGTTAATGTTTTGTTTTAAATCTCCTGATATCAACAGGTTTATGTGAGGATTAGGGTTAAGGTTTAGCAATAGCATCACCTCGGAATAAAGACTATCCTTACTAATATAGTGAAAGCAACATACGTGTTTTAGAGTTTCAAGGAATGTGCTTTATACTTTTGCCTATTTACTTTTAGGCAGGAGGAGAGTGAAAGAGAAGAAGCAGAGCGCCAGAGCTGTCTATAAAATTGTTGTTTCGCATCTATCAGGTACAGTCGATGTCCGGAGGAGGTTCTGCTGACTCGGTTGGGTGATACAAAATGGACTGCGATGAGCAAATTGTACGATTTGGCAAAATAAGCACGAGCATATCAAATACACTGTCCTAATGAAAAAGAGGAGACTTGGGAAAATGTACACAGGGTGTGTGTGGATGGGTAGTAAGAACAGAAGGGAGGAGGAGAGAGGGGGCTGCTAGCTGGTGGAGGCGCTGGGTATACATGTGACAAGGGGAAATATGAGGGACTTTGACAGGTCTTAAACGGTCTGGCGCCAAGGCCTCAGTCTACTGGCTAAATATAGCAGTAGAGATGATGCAGAGAGATGATGAAAAGATGAAAAGGAGCAACAATGTAAAAGCAGAAAAAAGAGCAACGGTCATTTAATGATCAGCCCTAGAGGATCATCTGGTTTCATATATGTGAAGGTATTGCAAAGGTTTGCGTTATCTTTTTGCAGGAACATATTCATTTCCTCAGAACCCTGGAAACACAATTAGGCACATTGTCTTAACAGCGGACACCGTCTCAAGGACACAAAAGCTGACAGAAGCAGATCATGCATAAAAGTTTGGCACCGGGCTATTTTTAACTAATGAAAATGTTCTCTGGTCGAAGCTTCTGCTCACAGACACCGCTCTACATCTCCTGACAAACCTTTAAACTTGTTTTTCATCATTACGATCATCGTTGTTTTTCGACGCCTAGTTGTTTTGCAAGTAAACAGTGGCAGTGCCGTGAAAAGTTTTTCAGCATGAATGCTTTTTAAATTATGTGTGATAAGAGCTCAGCGCATGATTACATTCTTGTCGGTTTAGATGTGTACAGCGGGAAAAAATAAATCTGCCGTAATTGCAGAGACTTTGTTGATGTAATTACATCCTTAAGTATATACATAGAAAACCATTACCATTTACATGTGTGGTTAATCACTTCTCAATCCAAATCACTCTCTGTCGAAGCCAAGAGATCAAACAATGACTATTGATTAGTCCTATTTCAACAACTTGCTGCAGGTAAAACACTTCACATATACAAAAAAATAGTCTTTAATATTTACACCAATAGGCATGTTGAAACAGTGGAAACTATATTTTCAGTGCCAGGATAAAAAGTTTAATCACTTAACCAGGAAGTATATTGATCATATTGCTAGTTTCTTCCCAGAATGATTTGATGTTAAATATATTACAGTTTTTTTTTTTTTTTTTTTTTTNCTTGTCAAATAAAAGTTTGTATTAATTACATTTTATTTTAAAACAATATTAGTACACACATAAATACTGTAAATGACAATGAAACCCAGCACATGAGAGATATTGACTTGTTTTGTTCTCATCAGACATTTGAGATCATGTAGGCTATGGCTCTTAATTTTAGCTTAAATAATGAAGATTTTATATCAGGAGAAAAACTACTTATTTTCATTTCGTTTATCTGTTTAAACATCCTTCATTATAAAAGCAGAAAGAAAACTTTTTAATTCATATACAGCATATTTTAATTCATATACAACGTATATCTATGTTTCATTCGTAATGTAATTTATTTATTTTCATTCTATAGGCAACTATATTTAGGTATTATTTTCACGACTTTTAAAAGAAAATTGTGTCCTATTTGAATAATTAGCTTACCTTTATGGTAAGAGCGTGCATATCCCATAATTTAATGTCAGTTTTAATAAATCCCGCGATAGCTGTGTCCGTTCACTCGTGGCTTCGGCAACAAGTGTCTGCCTACTTTGTATCGGTTTTCTCTGTTTACGGTGCAGATTTAGCAATTCTTATGCGATGTTATGGTGTATAATTTAACTTCTCAATAGACAATAATGAAATTGCTAAATATACTTGTTACCCTTAATTAACATTTAAAACCCAGTTCGAAAACGAACTATAAAAAATAATTTTACAAATGTTCGTTTAGCTGTTTAGCTAATGTCATGACGACGTGTTTGGCAATCCGCAATATGCTCTTTAATAGAAACATGTGCCCTCTAAACCACTTTGTCAAATTCAATAAATATCACAAATCGTGAAACTAAATAAAAAAAGGCCTATAGCCTATAAACGTCGTCGTCGCCATTTTAAAGAACAGCTGCAAACACACCACGTTTATGTCCCGCTGTTGACAAACACTCGCTGATTTTTTATTTTTTTTTTAATTCAGTCTAATACAAGCAATATTAAATGACTCCATCAGGTCCTCTCTGGCGCAGTAAGGGTTAAACATACAGCCTGTCATCGTGTTCTGCTGATTTGTATCGAAGTGTAAAGGTGACAGCATTCCGCAACCGGTTGAATCCGTCCACACAAAAATATAGATTGGACATTGATGCGTTTTGGAAATATTGGAACTATGTGAATGCGACATCTGATGGAAAAGTATACGATGACATGCTAACTTACAATGATTACAAGTCATTTGGAGACAAAGAAAGCAAGCGCAAGCCAAAAGTTTGGCGTAAATGCTAAAGGTATTGGAGTGCACTGTTAGAGGATTTTGGAGTAAATATGAACTGACAAGAGACGGTTCTTACTGCGGTACGTCAGCCGACTGGCGCCAAGCGGCTATCTAACAAACCCAATCCAAGTAAATCTAGAGTCCACGAGTGGATTTCTTAAAGGTATAGACTACACTCATGGCTCGACCCACTGCTCAAACTACAGGTCGAAAGTAGAACATGTATAGTAGTCTGGCAGTTAAATACACTGAGATGTAGCTGTTATTTTTCCAGAATACAGAGGAGCATATGCTTTTTTTCCCGCTCACCTAAACATTCAAAGGTGTCAAACATTGTAAATATAAAATATTTACATTCCCTAAACAGTTGTCTATGTATAATAACAAAAATATAGAGTAAATTAAAAGTTAACAACAGATGCTTGTTAAGAGTTAACAGTCAAGAGTAATGCAGCACTCACCAAAAGTATCTTTACATTGGTCTTTAGATTCCATCAACCCTCTTCTTCTTTCTTCAGTATAGCGCGTGGCTGTGCGCTTTGAATGACCCGGGGCAGAATTTAAAGCACCAATGTCCGGTTATTGGCTGCTGTTCCTCACATGAAGTCAGTGCTCGGCGACACACGCACGAAGTACGGAAATAGTTATTCACACAGTAACGCACAAGGTCCTTTGGCTATGAGTGTGCAGTGCAATATTATGAACAACATACTCGTACGCGCCACTTTGACATATACAGCGAAAAGATAAACGCTATTTGCTGTGTTCCTAATGTTTTTATTGACTATTGCGACTATTGCAATTTATAATGTTTTAAAATGAAAAGTATATAATATTCTTGCGCTGATCAATCAGAACAATTTGCACTTTTTTCATTTACACGTCAGTAATCTTAATTCCTAGTTTTCAGTGTATCGGAGAGTGAATTTTGTTCCTCGAACAAGGAGGCATCGTAATTATAAAGCGTAAGCCGACCGAGGTGCAGTCACCACCGGCTAAGCACTGAGGGCTGACCCGGCGCTTGGCTTGGAGACGGGGGTGGGATTTCCCGATCTTTTCTGTCATTGGTTAATATTTTATTCTGTTGACATGTTTTCTTACTGCTAATGCTTCCGACACCTTCTTGTCCACCCCCTCTCCTTGAGCCTGGCCGGAGCTGTCAAAACCACGCCTATGGAGGCCCACAATTGGTCCAGAAAGCGTAAAATCAGCAATCAAGGGGGCTTGGTTCATTAGTGCTGGGATCAGAGCAGGAAGGACATGTGAGATAGTTACAGTTGTACAGTGGACAGAGCAAGATCTAACCATTTCAACTCCGTGTCTGAGTAGAATGACTGCGCTTGAATGGACATCCGCATCGAAAGAGTAGCTAATCTTCTTTTTATGAGAGCAACTGTTGGAGAACAGGAATCCCCAAATCTGCCTTCAAAGCGTCGTTGCGCTCACTTTGACTGATATTATTACGGGGACTTCGTGGAAACTAGCAGTTACGGGAGTTAAAGTGGAAGATCCTTACCACTGTCTTTGCTCGCCTTTTCGCGATTCACATTCTGCCAAAATTGCCTTGCTGCGCCTTTCCTTCTCGTAGTGAGACAATCTATCGTTTGGATACGCGCTCCTTTTTGTCAGAGAACACCACTGAATATATTTTTCACTACGATTGTTGGATGCACCGATGAGAGATCCAGTTTTTACAGGGACTGCGATGGCTTACCACCCTTTCCACGCTCACCGGCCGACCGACTTTCCTATGTCAGCATTTCTCGCGGCCGCGCAACCCTCCTTCTTCCCGGCGCTGACATTGCCTCCCGGGGCTCTCACAAAACCGATCCCGGACCATACCCTTGCCGGAGCCGCGGAGGCTGGGCTCCATTCGGCTCTGAGTCACCATCATCAGGCAGCTCATCTTCGCAGTCTAAAGAGCCTGGAGCCAGAGGAAGAGGTTGAAGACGATCCAAAAGTCACACTGGAAGCGAAGGATCTATGGGACCAGTTCCACAAATTAGGAACAGAAATGGTTATTACGAAATCTGGCAGGTGAGTTCACAGTTGCTCTATTTTTAGTCTTTTGTTCCAGTGTTTATACGAGTAAATGTTATGATACACTCCACGTTTTCCATATAGATTCCGCCTACTATTGCACGGATTAAAAACATAAAATAGTGTTTCGTTCGATGGCTGTGTAGTTCAGCAGGCCCTGTAAATTCACAACTAAATCTCTGTCGTTTGCACATCGCTCTTGTAAGTCATTTAATGTCTTGCGCCCTGAACTGGCTGACCTAATTATTGTGTCAAAGAGACTGTAAAAATGAATGTCTTACTGTCAGAACATGTGTAGTTTACCTGAACGATTCATCTACTCATTTGACTTATGAAAACGAAATAGGGAAAGTACAAGCGATGCGTATTCTGTGGCTAAGCAAAAGGAAAATAGCTGAGGCTTTATGCAGCTTATATCAATATCAACAAATATTGACTTTCGAGGCACGGTGTGGCACAGTTAAATCGTGCTTTATTTCGTGGTCTGCCTATGTTCGATGTGACAATATTCTATGTAAATAGCCTGCCACTTTCATGGAAGATTTAATCCTTGCGGCGAGCTAAATTATGTGCAGCCGAGTGACATGTTATTATATATGTAGGCTATTCAATGCCGTTGTTTCATTTAATAAATCTGTTTAAGCTAAATAACATCACTGAAAACGGCGAATTATTATTATTATTTTGTTTATATACGTTAAGCTTGCCTTTGACAACATTTGCATAATAAATACAAATACTTTGATTTATGGACACATTTTCTTTTTCTACAGGAGAATGTTTCCACCTTTTAAAGTCCGCATTAATGGACTCGATAAAAAAGCCAAGTATATTCTATTAATGGATATTGTGGCTGCCGACGACTGCCGTTACAAGTTCCACAACTCTCGCTGGATGGTAGCGGGGAAGGCCGACCCGGAGATGCCAAAGCGAATGTATATACATCCGGATAGCCCAGCTACTGGGGAACAATGGATGGCTAAGCCTGTTGCTTTTCATAAACTGAAGTTAACCAACAACATTTCGGACAAACATGGATTTGTAAGTAACCCATTTAATTCAATAACCAGTTTTTTGTGTGTTTATGTAGGCCTTTTATAACTGTGTGTTTCTGTTTAAAATATAAATATAAATTTACTGCCATCTGTGGGCTGTAATGTTTACGATCGCAATGATTGTCCATGCTTACAATATCTCTGTTCATTCCTGAGTGATGAGAATTATGATTGCTCTGAAATATATTATTTAACTTACTTAATTTTTTCGACTCATGTACAATTCTTTGCTGTCGTGACATTAATTTTACCCTTTGTTTCGGCACGTTTACAAACCAGATATGGGTTTTTAAGTCATAGTGTTATTCATTATGAATAATGATGACATTGTCAGCTTGGTTATGTAATATAAATACTGAGTTTTTTCTTGGCCACTGTTACTTCTATTGTTAATGATAGGCGCAGAGCGCTACACGTTTTATGAGGGATTGGAAGTGACAAAAAATGAGGTCAAAGGAACGGAAGAGACCCTGAATCACGCTACATTAAACGAGTTTACAAATGGCAACGGTGAAAGTGTAATTTGGGCTGTTTTGAGGGAGCGCAGCAACAAAATGTATATAGATAGAGCGACCTGTGTTAGTCTCAGTGAACAATGTTGAGACAGATGCAACGATGCTGAACAATACTCTATACATAAGCAGTCAAATACAGTGTGTGCCCTGCTCCCTTACGCGACTTTCAAACAAATTTACTGGAAACAAATGGAACATTTACATGCATGGCACAACCATTTGATATGTATATGGTCAAATAGAAAATACATGTAAGCCTTGGTATATTACCTTTGTAGCATCACATTTTGTTGTAAACAAAAAAAAAACAACAACAAAAAAACTCTTATTTTATTTAATTATTTCAGATTTATTTTGTGTTATAGTGATTGCGCCACAAAAGAATACATGTTGCATGTCCGCGTTTCTGTCTACCTGCCACTGGCGCAGGCCTGTTGTTATGTGATTTGACCCAAGAACAATATTTCCACTATTACTAAATATATTATGTGTTATTTATTGTCTAAAATGGTTTTAAAGACTAATGTCTTGAAATGAATAATTATTGTGACAAGCACTAGCCTAATGCTTTCCATTCCTCTTCTTCTTATTAGACCATCCTGAATTCAATGCATAAATACCAGCCCAGGTTCCATATTGTGAGAGCCAACGATATTCTGAAGCTCCCGTACAGCACTTTCAGGACATATGTTTTCCCTGAGACTGATTTTATTGCTGTCACGGCTTATCAAAACGACAAGGTATGTACCTATATTTTGATGAATTAAAGTGTTCGTTCTCATAGATGTGCACCAGGCCTATATAATACAACTTTACTTTTTTTTCTCATATACTTTGCGTTTGCATGCTTTCTACGACGTTTGATCGCATTTACTGTTTACATCTTACGTCGACCTTGTCAAGAGGAGTAGCAGCAGTAGTATTTTGAATATGTGGATGCACAATTATATCTTTAAAACATTTCAAATTCCTCATGTGTCCAGTGCTACTTTCAGCTACTGCTCATGTTAATTGTCGTCTGTGTCCGAGGGGCCTGGTGAGCTTGTCGGTATCGTAAAATTTATGACATAGAGTCACAATCGATTAGCAGGCACTTAAGCTCGCCGGTTTGTCCGGGAGCTACACTCGCTGAGGCAGAGCAATCAAAGCATGTCAGTTTCTAAACGCAAAAAGTAGAGGCCATCTAGCTTAGCAATCTATGAACTTTAAGGCCCTGGTTTCTCCTGAATTTATAGCCTACAGCGTCCAAATCACTTGGGCACAACGAAAATCGTTCTGTTACATCGCTCTGTATTTTCATGGAACTTGTAAAAACTGGCAATGGTTCAAACCACACTATTAATTATTGATAGCAGGTCGGCGTCACTCATCTAGTTCGGCTCTCTTGTTCTCTCTGTTGTGCTGTGGAGAATAACAATTTGACAAATGGAAAATGTTTATTCGAGGAATTTTCTCAGGGGGGTCGTGATTAGATCTTTTTCATTAATCATTTTTAATAATTCAATTATCTCTCTAAAGTAGTCTGCGTAGCGTGTTTAACAGTGTTGGGATAATAACTGATCACACCACATATAAAAGCTTTTCTTTTTATGCATTTCAATTCTTTGTGAACAAGTTTACTTGTGGATTATGAATTCGTAGAGCATAACGCTGACAACAACAACACAACTGCGATTCATAATTAATACTAATAAACTGATGTTAATCATATACAAACAAATGATGAATAATATAATAAAAACATTTGTTTTTTCTTTGTATTCAGATAACACAACTGAAGATTGACAATAACCCATTTGCCAAAGGCTTCAGAGACACAGGGAATGGAAGGAGGGAAAAAAGGTAGGTTTTGAAACCTTGATAGTTCACATCCATTGTTACGCAATGCAAAATGGCCGAACTCAAAGCCTAGCAAAATGTTTCAATTTCCAGTTTTTTTTTCTTTTACTGTATACAGTGTGCAGTGTGGGTCAACTCATTTTATATTTCCTTGATTTAATACTATTTTTATGTATGTTAAAGGAAACAACTGACCCTTCCATCATTACGCATGTATGAAGATCAATGTAAAGTGGACCGTGATGGCGCGGACTCTGATGCTTCCTCAAGCGAACCTACAACTGGCAGAGATGCTGGTCATTCACCTGGACCGGTTTCCAGCCCACTTAGATTAAACCGGGGCAGCAGAGGTAAGTCTAAAACTATGAATAAATTATATTGCTATGCTTCACGATCACTGAGAGGAAACGAGCCTAAATGTCATATCATTTACAAGACGCTGTATTATGCCTTCAGCGTTTTTCAAGATTGTTTTAATAATTGACAAAGTCATTTTAATAAAGCATTTCTCATTGAACAAATGTGCTGATAAAGTCAATTTCCCAAACACGAAACAGTGTAGATCAACAAATAGGGCCTTGGTTACAGCCATGAACTAGGCTAAATTTCGTTAGATTTACATTAGTTCTGTGTTGAGAACTTTAAACGATTTTTTTTAAATGGATAATTATTTCTATTTCATCGCATTTATTTTCATTGGTCTCCTATTGCTAAAAGTTAGCCCACTAGCTACATATTAATTCAGCAATAGACTACATGCAAAAAGTCGTAAGAACGTGTAGAAAATTACGCCTGGAATTAGCTGAATGTAAAATGCTATTTGCAAAAATCCTATCTATATAATGGCTATTGTATTTAATTTAGTCTTATATCGTATATGTGGATAAAAAAAAATGTTTTCCATCACAGACGACAAAACATGCACTGACAGTGAGCAAGAATTGGACCATCAAGATGAGCGGGGTGGAGGCTCCAGCAGTCCTGGACCAGAGCCTCCATCTCCATTCAGGTCAAGATGTGAGGACCGGGGGCGGGAGAGGCCAGTTGTGGAGAAGAAAGACGATTATCTGGACTCCCGAAAATCAAGCGATTCTATATTTAGCGTAAGAAACTTGGAGAAAGACAAACTAGAGAGCAAACCGAGGAAAGACACAGACTTGTCAAAGAAGGACACGGAAAACGGTGGTCTTAGCAGCAGTAAAGAAAGCTTCTCTCCTCTGATGGTACAGACAGAGAGTCCGTCACATTTTGGGGCAGGGCACCTTCAGAGTTTGGCGCTCTCCGGTCTACACAGTCAACAGTTCTTTAACCCACTAAACACCGGACAACCTCTATTATTCCACCCTGGACAATTTGCAATGGCACCTGGGGCGTTTTCAGCCATGGGTATGGGACATCTATTGGCTTCAGTATCAGGAGCTGGAGGTCTGGAGAATGGAAGCCTGTCGGCCCAGGGTACTGGGAGCACCACGAGTCCCTTTCCCTTTCATCTTTCTCAACACATGCTTGCCTCTCAGGTAAGGAAACTCTCGTCATTAAAATTTAAAACTATGTCATGATACGAGCTGTCTGGATATGGAAGCACGTGAATGAAAACGGGCCACATCTAGTGATAGTTTTTGGTGAGATGCTTTTTGGTTTTAAAGCCTTGCTTGCATGTGTTTGTCAATCGTAATAATGGCGGTCGTACAATTACCAACATAGAAAATACATTGCGTATATATAAATGTAGGCCTATTACTAAACTTTTACCATTGAATAGAAAAGACAGATGCGGATTTTTAAGTATTTCCAAATGTCATTGCAAAAAGCTAATTATTCATTTAAAAATAAGGTTGATTCCGTTGTATATCACAATTAACGATATATATATATATACGTATGTGTATAAACATTATATATATTTATATATAAAAAATCCCCTTAAAAGTCAATGAATTTGCCTGCCATTGAAATCTGATGGACTGCGAACAGGTGGCACTTAATCTGTGCAAATACTGGCTCTCTGAAAAATGTGGCATGTAGCAGATCCTCACCTTTCAAACTACTGCATGTTCGGTGTGCTTAAAAGTCGCTAACGAATGTCTCTTATTACAGGGCATTCCTATGCCAACCTTCGGTGGACTTTTCCCGTACCCTTACACCTACATGGCCGCGGCAGCTGCAGCGGCCTCCGCCCTGCCCGCGAGCAGCAGCGCGGCCTCCTCGCTCTCCAGGAACCCGTTCTTGAGCAGCTCCGCTCGCCCTCGATTGCGATTTAACCCTTACCAGCTCCCCGTGTCGATCCCTCAAAGCACAAACCTGCTTACCACCGGATTGCCAAGCGGCCTAAACCCCTCATCTGAATCGTCTAAATGCGGTAGCAGGGAAACGAGTCCTGTGCCTGATCACAAGTCGGGGGCGAGTCAGAGAAACGGCTCACCTAAAACAACAATGAAGGAATCCATCAATGAACTTCAGAACATTCAGAGACTTGTGAGCGGCCTAGAGAGTCAGCGGGAGACTTCCTCACCTAAGGATTCCCCCAAGTGATCAAGCGTCCCCAAACCTATCCAGGGCATGACTTGAATTGCCAGAGGATTTTATTAAGTGGTTCTCTGCGAGAAATTTCATCAAGTACTGTTTTTGCGCATGGATGACTGGAGTGGGAAAAAAGCAGGCAACAAGTAAAAAAAAAATTAACAAAAGAAAACGTTGGTGATGGAGATCTATGTAGGAAGTGCTGCGAAGACAATCTACGGTGTAGCCTAATTGACTCTGTGTAGAACATGCTGACAAGACCACACCAATCTATTGAAAAAAGAAAAGAAAAGAAGGAATTTAAAAATAAAATACATTTTTATTTGCCTAACGTCAGTTGGATCACTGCTGGTTGGTTGCAATATCTAAATGGTGATTCATAAAACCTGTAGACTGAAAACAACCAAGCTACATCCAAAAAAGAAATTAAAATGGATATTTCAAAAGGGATTGAAATGACAGTTGGACCGTTAGTTAAATCCGACAGACAGTTATACCTGAACTATTTAATGTAATTATTAATAAAAGAAACCTAATTCTGTAAATAAGCTACAAGGACCTAAGAATATGCAAATTGGTATTAATTTATTCAAAGCTGTGCATTTGCGTGTACATAATATTTAGAGTTTAACTCATTGCATTTTTTTTTCATTTTCCACTATGGTTGTTGTAAATGAAAGTTATAGCGTTTGTTGTTTGGAGACAGAAGGTGTTCCTATCTGTGATGCGTTGCTGTTAAATCTGCCTGTGACACATAATGAAAGCGTGTGCCATCAATGCATTGTAGCAGTCGCTGTAAAAACACTTATCACGCTGCGGGACTCACAAGGTTTGGGAAGCCTCAGGTTAATGTACACCAACAGAAGAGACCGACATTCATTCCTCTTCTTGAGATGAGTTTATATAAAGAAATATATGAAAGTGTCCCGTTGTGCTGGCTGTCCGGATTTTTCTGTTGTTGTTGTTGATGTTGTTGTAGGATTCTTTCACAATTTCAATAAAAAAATCAACGTGTTTAAATATTTTACATTTATGGCACTACGTTACCTTAATAATAAGCTGCACTCTTACTAATGACAGACCGAAATGATATTAGAAGGCTTAAATGTATTGGGTAAGGAGGAATAATAATGACAACATAAAAATCATAATACAATTTATTTGGGGGAAAAAATGAATTTAAATTACTGCAACATACAAGCAGAAAACAAGTGTTAGAGTTTGTTTTAAATTGCGGCTATAGTTCAGCAACACCCTCATTATTTGTGATAATAATATGTAATAACATGTAATAACGTGTAATAATAATAATAATAAACAATGTTTTAGAAGAAATAATATGTGGAAATAATACGAAGAAATATTTATAAATTCATAATGGTTTTTAAAGTGTTTTTTCTAAAACGTAGCATAGCAGCCTATAACAAAAGCTACTGCGCCCTCTGTCGTAGACTCACGTTCCGGATCATTTTACCCCTCATCAACATCAGTGTGATTTTAAGGTACCGCTACAACTGTAGTTGTGTTATTAGGCCTTGATAGGCATGTGCAAACAATTTTAGTTTAGGTATTTGTTTATTATTATTATTATTATTTTACATGAAAAAGGGTAGGCCACTATTGTAAAAACACAAATACAACACATACAGGACTAAAATAAATATACTCTATACTCTAATATTAATAATAATAATAATAATAGTAATAATGTGTGCGAATTACAACTAGCTATCTGGAAATTTTAGGACCTCATCGAAATCCGAACTGTTTTTTTGGCTTTTAGTTTGCTATAGACAAAACACAAACGTTTCTGTGTGTGTGAGCGCGCGCGCGTTTTTGTGACATATCAGGACACAAATGTGCATAATGACATGGGTATGACATAGGTATTACAAGGAGAGGGTGACTTATGAGGACATTACCCATGTCCCCACTTTTCAAAAGGCTTATAAATCATACAGAATGAGTTTTTGTGAGAAAGTAAAAAACGGCTTGTACAGTATAAAAACCAATACGCCTATGGAACGTCCCCACAATTCACAAAAACAAACGTGTGTGTGTTATATTTATTATAAGTAATTCCATAACCAAATGAATTAATGACAGTTTGTTAATGTTCTCTCTGATGACCCTTACAAAAAGTACTGTTGCTATGGTTACCTTATACGAGCGAACGCGATTTATGTTCGCTACGTCTATTCAGCATCAGGTGAAAATATGAACCATGCCTGACTTATAATCTAATTTATATAATCTAATAATAATAATAATAAATAGACTACATAATGGTAGAAAGACCAGAGGTCTACATTTGAATCCTTTATCGTTTCCAGTGTTTCCTGTGGAGTACAATGCCACCTATTGTGATGTTTTAAGCCTATTTATAGTCATAGAACTGCAATATACGAGTATTTATAGACAAAGCTTGACTCGCAAGCAGAACTACGCTCCACTTTCTCCACCTCCTTTCCTTCATTCTCTTTCAACGACCCAGATATGTTGTGCTCTTTCTGGCACCGACCATTAATGGTCTGAGCGCCCCCAGAACAGAGTTTAGGCTGTTGAGCAGTAATGAGTAGATAAGCTAAAGCAGAGAAGAAATATTGGGGTGGAAATACTCCCATGTTATAGCGAAAGGGTTAAGTGCTGCGGATAGGAGGTTAGGGAGGATGAGAGTTTGGACGCCCAGCCACTTTGGCAGCAGACAGCCCTTTGTCCAGCAACCGGCGCCTGTCGCCTGCCTGCCGGCCATGCAGCTTCCCCACACCCGCGTACAAAGGCACAGATCCCGAGAGTTACAGCTCCTAATTAGAGATACCCCCTTGTTTCTCTTCTTTTCTTTTTCGTGCAATAACCACAAGCCCTCGTTTTCATT
This sequence comes from Anabarilius grahami, assembly GCA_003731715.1. Lineage (NCBI taxonomy): Eukaryota > Metazoa > Chordata > Actinopteri > Cypriniformes > Xenocyprididae > Anabarilius > Anabarilius grahami. The sequence goes on along the minus strand of RJVU01011283.1, from coordinate 2,159,001 downwards.
AAGGAGCCATTGTTAAACGCTGTTATATTCAATTAACAGACCGAACAACGCAACCTAACACTTTGTCCAAACTAATCAGTCAATGACCAATCAATAGACTGCGATGACAAGCAATTACGGTCCTGGTACTCGACAAAAACCAGCCAAGTGTTTACATATTTAGCTTTAAGTCAACCAGATCGGAAACGGAGAAGGACCAAATCTTTAGTAGCTACACAGTCCGAAAGTGACATTAAGCGTAAGCCAGTTATCAGTTGTTTCTTTTATATTAATGAAAAATTCAGACAAAAGGACCATTGACAACAAGTGGTTTCTCACAGTCGTCTGGGTGAGTTTTTATCTGATCTGCAGAAGCTGAAACTAAACACTGAGAAGCTTGAAAATCTATGAAGGCACTGAGGGGTTGAGATGACTGGATGCTGATATCATTCAATTCTATGAACCCCAGAAATACCATGTAAAGGGGAGCGAGAAACACTTATTGCTATTTTAAAGAATTACATCAAAATTATAGCTCACATGCACTAGATTAATCTCTATAATGGTCTGTGAAGAACATACAGTCTGACACACTTGTGTATTTTTATGTCAGTTCATACTAATATTTGGCTGTTGAAGCAGTTTTCTGAAAATAATTGTATAACCTAATGTTCACCTAATCTTAATTTCAAACACATTTCCAATATCATATTTGTACTATATCTGTTGGGTAAACAAGTAAACACAATAAAGCCACACAAAGTTCAACTATTAAATGAAGGTGGATTTCAACATAAAGGCAAAAGTATTTTTCATGAATGTCAGCCTAGGGCAAGTTGTCACACATAAATCTGTAAATTTGTACAATTTATTAATTACAATATTTACTAGCTAGAACAATGGTTTATTTCTTTACATGTTATTTTACATTTGTTGCTGCATCGTTTCACTGTTTTTGCTGAAAAGCCTATAATAGGCTGTTTAATGACAGGTTCCATATACCCATTTAGTGTGACAACATACCTGTGTGTGTTCAGTTGATCTTGATCTTTTCTTTCTTTTTTCTACGCAATAACCATGATAATGTAAACAAGCATTTTTGTGGCCAAGACAAGAAGAAATTCATATTTTGCCTGACAAAGACAACCTATAAAGTTTTAATCTCTCTGAATGTGGGTGGTGAGGAACAGTTGCTTTCATAATGTGTTAGGTAAGACAAAGTGTTTTGATGGAAATGTTAAAATATTACAGTGCACAAGACAAATGTGTAATTCTCACACACCTCCTTGTTGAAGCTTTCAAGCTTGAATGAAGCTGTCAGAATGTGTGTGGATCCTGGGGAGGAGCCTCATTCTCACACAAGTTGTGCATTTAGAAAGGCTGATGATAAGTTTCTCTGTTCTTATGGGGTTTTTTTTTAATGTCAGAGGCATTCTGTTAGCACACATCACAAAAATCAATTTTTGATCAATCAAGAATCAGAATAAAGGCTGAAACAGTGATGCATCGCCACCTTCTGGACATATTAAAGAAAGGAAGCGATTGTTAATATTATTATTATAATATTATGCTTTCTGACAAAACAATTTATAAGAAAGTGAACAGATTATCATAACTTCAGTGGCAGTTTACCAGGACAGGTAGGTGAAAATCCATGATACACAAACACATGAGTACTGCAAGTAAACATTACACAAGCAGCCTACTATTCAAAAAAGGAGAACAAAGATACTTTTAGTGAAGGAAAGTAGACAGGTGACAATTAATGTACCTGTGAAAGTGTATTTATATTATAAAACCCAATACTGATTCTTCATATCGGCATTATTATCAACTTATATCTAACTTTCATATTTAAACGTTTGTTTTTTGCTTGAATAAATTGTTCACGGCAAAAAAGCAAAGTAAATCATCGAGTGAACACAAACCACAAAAATCCTTCTTCATGTGTCCAGTGGACTGTCACCATGTAAAACAAACAAACAAAAAACAAACAAAACTCACTTTTCTGCAGTACATAACACAACCACTAGGTGTCACAATAACCTTCTAACCTTTTCCTTCATTTATGTGCAAATCAAACAATTCTGCCTCAAAATAATGGTCTAATTACAAAATTTACTAACTCTAACCTCAAACAACTTTAAACACAGAGGAAATCACTCAAAATCCATGCCTACAATGGTATACAATGTCAGTTTGCGACTGCTTAAAAGAAAGACGCACAGTGAGCATTCAAACATCAAAATTGATATTTTAGAAGCAATACCACATCAAATCTATCTTCTCAAACTCTTCTCCACAACATAGAAATATGAACTGATAATACTTTTAAATACAGACAGCACTCAAACTGTTGTGATTACACTAAAATATATTTAAATTTTCCGTTCCAGGTAACAAAGAGAGAAAATTGAATATCACCTCTAAGTCACCAGAGCGGCTCAGGCAACAGGCGTCTCCAAAATCCCACAACAATAGATGAAGTTAAAGAGGGATTTGTGTGCCTGACCTGTACTCGTCTACTCACTAGCTCAGATCCTGCCACAGAGATGAACACAAGAGATTACTAAAGACTAACAGTTGATCATGATGAACGAAGCGTCAGGCCAGGGAGGGTCTGAGACTAAACTAGACAGCCCTTCTAAAAACATACAATTCTCTCACACTTAAGAGGGTACAGCCTCAACGCCTGGCTAATTTCTGGGCTGTTTTAATAGCTTGCTAATTTGTAAGTATATTGTGAACTGATAAATAAAAAAAATATTTAATCAATACTGCTATACCACAAACATTTCAACTCTTTTGCATTTGTGCTCTGGGTGATATTGACTTTGACTTGTGTGACATGTTTGAGATCATCAGCCAGGTTCATTAGTGCTGAAGCAAATCCGGAGGTCAATGTCAAGGGTCATTTTAAGGGTCTCTGGGTATTTTAGAATTACATCCTCTGATATGACTGTTTGTAAGTGATATTATAAACCCTAAGGATAAACTATGCCAGCATGCCCTGACAGGATTCACCTGGAGAAGCATTCCACCCAAACATAGAGCAGAAACAGCAAATATATTAGCATGCATTACAATAAATGTTCTAATAGAAGGTGTCTTAGGTGAACAGGAGTAATTATTTAGGATTAATAATCATTTTTACTATTAACTTGACTTAAAGGGATAGTTCACCCCCTCAAGTTGTTCCAAACCTGTATACATTTCTTTGCTCTGCTGAACACAAAGGAAGATATTTGGAAGAATGTTTGTAACCAAGCAGATCTCGCCCCCCATTGACTACCATAGGATTTTTATTTCCTTCTGTAGTAGTCAATGTGGGGCGAGATCTGCTTGGTTACAAACATTCTTCCAAATATCTTCCTTTGTGTACAGCAGAGCAAAGAAATTTATACAGGTTTGGAAAAACTTGAGGGGGAGTAAATGATGACTGAAATAAAATATTTGGGTGAACTATCCCTTTAAGTTGTCATGCTGGCTAAAACACAACAGGACTGGACTTAGAACATTAACAGTAGATTACAGGCTATAAAAATATGTAGAACAGTGACATCCGTGTTATTATTGTAAATTTTATGAAACAGGAATTAATTTGGTTACACTTTATTTTGATGGTCCACTTTAGACACTATAAGTAACCGCAACTACATGTCAACTACCTCTCATTAGACTATTAGTAGACTGGTCAGAGTTCGGTAAGTAGAATAAGTTGACATGTAGTTGCAAAGTTACTTATCGTTAGTAGAACGTCTAAAGTGTGTCTAAAGTGAGTCTAAAATGTCTAAAGAATGTCAAAATGAAGTGGTGTTTTTTTTCAGTTTTTCTTTTACATTTTAAATGAAAAATTGAAATAAAATGCCATAATAATGCTACAGCTTTGGCTTTGCTTACGTAATTGTGGCCTGGAAACCAAGAACCACATTAAAATGTATGTTTCTCTACATTGAGAAGTATAGCAACCTCTTTGTGTCAATTTTGTGAAGCTGAAAGCTTTCTGGGATTTTTGTGTTACTGAATGTTCAATGTGAGGACCACATTTATTAGCTACTGCAGTTGAGGTACTGCTAAACTTCATCCCGTGCCCTGTGTCACATGGTCAGAGGTCAGAGAGCAGCGCTGAAGTCTGTGATTAGCGTGAGGCATGACTGCCCACAAGCCATGTGATGTCTAATAGCCTAAGTGATAAAGACACTAAATGACTAAACAACCCATTCGCAATGACAAGCATAATAAACAGCTGAAATTAGACTGCTTGAAATGAACACAACAACTGCTAAAGGCCTCCGCTTTATTGCAACACAAATGCATGCGTGTATTTATTTATTTGTGAGGCATTTCCATATTACTCCAGAGTATATTATAGAATATATAGCTACAACTGTTCTATGAATTTGAACTCATGAAATTTGAATTGTATGTAATTTTGCATGTGTATTATAGCAGTAAATGTAACATTTCTGCAAATACAATAAAAACAGATTAGACAGAACTCTTGTTTGATTTAGAAGGTTGCTGCTGCTGAAGGTTTTATTGATATCGTGACCCTAACTGACAATTCAAATATGTATTTTCAGTGAAACTACAGGAAACTAGTGACCCATGATGTCGTTCGTGTTGAGTCTTTACAATGATGCCCTTCCCAACTTTCCATATTCATCATTTCCACTTTGCAAATCAATACTGCAGCAATACACAAATGTTTGTTGTTTGAAAGCAACGGTGCTTATGGGCCATGTGCAGGCCTTTCCTTGAGGCTGTATTCAAATACTCAGGCAGAAGATAAATGACTCTGTCTGTAGCTGACAGGTGCTGAAACATTTGAGAATGACACCTGTGCAAGCCACATAAGATTTCTAAGGATTGTAAGTAGAAATAAGTGGGGAATTGAAGGGAGAAGGGAAAGTATATTTTATAAATTGATATATTGTTGTGTACTAACATGTTTGCATTTTAGGTTGGGCTGATTCTGGGTCTTAGCGGTAGTTTATGATAAACATTTTGTAAGTTTTATATTCTAATCGCTGAACAAATGCAGACACACTTTTGGCAGAAGTCGCTCAGAGTCAGGTTTACGTAAGGCAACGTGAAAATAAACGGGGCAGTCCGAAATCTGCCCCAATGGCTCTATGGCCCTGTTTACACCTGGTATTAAGAAGTGTTTTGGTCAATCGGATCACAAGTGGACGACGCTAAATACAGGTGTAAATCTAAAACGTTTTTAGCTTGTCCACATTCGACCACTTCCAGAGGTAGTCGAAAACACATTCGACCGGATTGCTTTCGTAGAGTAAATGCTCATGTGATCGAATGTGTTCAAACAGCCACAAAAGACCACCTACTCTCCGCCTACTGACCTGATGAATAAAACATTCTGGGAAGTGCGCTAGTCAGACGGGATTTAAACTTTGTTGGCTGGAGACCTAAGTTTGGTTTGAAGACAAAAAACAAAACAAAAAAACATACAGAGCACAATGTGCGCAATGACTGTCAAAATACTAACAGCTGATGGCATTACAAAAATTGCATTACTTGTCGTGTTTCGGTTCTACCTGCAGACAATATGAAATCCATTGTTTTTATAAAACTCCATTTGCTTTTACTGTAAGCCATTCTACATTTTGGTTGTGTTGAATGTGTGCATTCTTGGCAACATACTATCTAAAAGTGAATGAGTTATTACTTTATCAAATGAACAATAGAAAAAAAGAAGTAGTAAGAAACAGAATTGCTAAGGGCAGCCAGTGGTCAAACGGGTCACCTACCCAGAACTTTAATTGCCCCCTTTCCAGGGGGTGGGTGTGTGGTGTCGATGGTGCCCCCTTGATAGTTGGTGCCCTACGCAGATTGCTTATTCTGTGTATACGCAACGATGGTGCTGGAATTGAGTAGTAAAAGCTTTATTAGAAATATGAAATTGATTCCAGTGATCAATAAAAAAAATCCAACAATATGGCCTTTTTTCTTCTGTGGAAGCTTGTTTCTGCCATGAAATAAAAAAGTAAATAAGGTAATTGAGTCTTTTTATCTCACAATTCAGAATTTTATTCTTGTAATTGTGAGTTTACATCTCACAATTTTTTACTTTTTTTCTCTCTCAGAACTGTGAGACATAAACTCAATAAAAATTGCAAGAAAAAAGTCAGACTTGTGAGATAAAAAGTCACAATTACCTTTTTTATTTTCTATTCCATGGCAGAAATAAGTGTTCATAGGTTCCACAGGTGTAAGGGAGAAAAACATAAAGATGCACAGTCTAGCACACATTCTTCCTCCTCTCCCCTACCTCTTCTTCTCCCTTGTCCTGATCCAACTACTCCTCTCCCTCACCCAGACATTATTTTTTTCTCTCTCTGCTCCTTTGAGTTGTTCAGCAACCACACTGAAAAGAGTCCTTTTTTACTGTATGTCCTTGTAATGAAAAGAACTTTAGCACCTGACTATGCCTCTAACTGAAATTGGAATCAGCTATTTCTTAATATTTCAGTGATCTGTTACCTAAAAATGCTTATCAGTTTTTTCAATACTTGTAATATATTTTTCGGTATTTTTGAGCTGCTGATGTTTCAGAAGTAGAGGTTTTATACTATATTTAAAGATTGGAACATTAGGTCTTAATTTCTGGCATGCTGTTTTTAAGCGTTTGTAAATAAAACTAGAAAGATCCATGTTTTTGGTATTGGGTAAGCTTGTATGTAAATAAAATTTAAGCATTTTAGAAATGTGTTAACTGACTGAATATTGTGTGAAAACAACATGAATTGTGTTGATGGTATAGTCACAACAGACGGATGTGGTGCTAATTGTGTTTAGAGATTTAAAAATGTGGCTACAGATTGGACAAAAGGATGTTAGCAGTTGTAAAAAAACTGTAATACCAGGTGTAAACAGGGCCTAAATCAGAGCGAGCTGCAGTTTCAATTTTTCACCACATATTTACATTGGGAAAACTGTGGGGCGCTGTAGAGCTGAGGCACCATCTGTCCCGGTTATCATGATACATGCCGAAGCCATGTGCTAAATTTTAATATGTCCTGCTAACTTTGTGAGTTAAATAGTCTAGAAAATCCGAAAAAAATATTTGTTGCAGCACATTTGCAATTTATTACTCATTCAGTTTATATAGAGGTCTTTGTTTTGGATGACTATTTTCACCTGCCCTTTTAGACGAGTCGCGGCTGGTGTATTTGTGAACTGTAGCAACAAGTTCAGCTTTGCTTTCCCTAAACCTCAAAGTTGTACAGTTCTTTTCCCAGTAACCATCTGTGCAACATCATACTGCAAATATGAGATCATCGTACTGTAAGATCTATCCGTGTACAGATAGGTAGTGCCTGAGACCACTGAGTTTGACATGGGTGTTAAGCTAAATAAACCATTTTAGTTTTTAAAAAGATTTGTACTACAGCACCTTTACTCGATGACAGCCTCTGCTCGATGTTTTGTTCTACACCAAATCCTGTGTATAAACGGTCTGTTTTTGATGATGAAATGCCACCATGTTACATGTGACCAGAGTTACAGTATGGCCCAAATAGGCCATTTTTTGGTCATTTTCAGCCTATTTTTTTTTTACCTCTCAGGTTAAAATATCACAAATAACTCTACTTGTGTAAGAGTACAAAAAAAAAGAAAAAAAAAGTTGAAAGTTGAGGCAAAATTAATACATTTATAAATGATCAGTTTAGAATGGTAAAGTTAGCTAGAGCACATCTGTTCATGTAAATTAATCTTGACCATTTAGGCTGACTATTAAATCTTTTGTAACAGTTCTTGCACTATAACTTTTAATAACTTAATAAGATCAAAAAGGAATGTGACCAGACCATTTTCAAATGTTTTCAATTACATAAAATACCACAACCAACCAAAATGAGTGATTAGAAATGCATCAGACTTGATCCAACCACAGCTTAATCAGACACAGTCACTTTTCCTTAATTGGACATTTAGTATTTCTTTGTGTGTTGAAAAAAGACCTGTTCAAGAAATGTTCTGGACTATATAAATATATTTGTAGGCCAAACTTTTGTGTCAAAGGCAAAACCAAACCATCTGTGGTTAGATGGTTTTTCCCACTGATCAGTGCTGCATTAGTCCAATGATGGAGAGGCAATTGATCTAGTCCTCTGTAACTGAACAGCCAGATTTGCCATAAATATATTTAATGATGTTTGATGTCATGAATACTAACGAGCTGTATACATAAAATATACATCTCATATAATTATCTTAATTATATAATCCAATAATGTTTATGTTGAATCAAGTAAAAATCTGAAATTAAAAGATTATTAAAAGAGTCTAAGGCATACAAAACTACAGTAAAGTACTGTATATATTTATATACCAAAGGCCTATAATACTGATTAATTCTGCTAGTCATATATCAATGATAAAAAAGACTGATCAGATGGTTCACATCACTGTGCATACTGTGCAGCTCATGAGAGAATTAATAAATATTTGATAATACCTGGCAAAACCCATTGGCTTACATTAAATAATGATAAGATTAATACTGCCCAGTTAAACAAACACATTCAAACACTAGTGCCCAACGAGGGTTGAGCCTAGTCTCAGACTAAAATGCATGTTTGAGCTGTTTTAACTGAAAGCAAGTTGCACTGACATTTCTTAAAATAAGCCATTGTTTTGTCTCAAGATGCACACCAGTAATGTTTTTAAGGCACATTTATAAAAGCTAAGGGCTTAATCTAAGCCTTGTCTGCGAAACCACAGATCTTTTAACTATACATAAGCTTGTTAAACCAACTGTGATAAAATGGAAAAATGTGGTTGCTAAATCTAAACATCTCAAAAAATCTCTCAAAAGCATACATTCATTTTTTATTTTCATATGACTTCTTAAAAGACAGTCCCTGACCAGCAAAAACATAATATTGCACCTGGGCCAGCTTGCTGTACAGTGAAAATCTTCCCAAGCTTTCACTGCTCTACACACAGGAAGGGTGCTTATGGGAAGAGGGCTAATGGTGGAAGAAAAGACACAGCATGCCCGCTAAACACTCTGACTGCACACAGACATCTGAGCTAATGACTGTGGCAGTATGGGGTTATGCTGGTTCCAGGGTGGCGGGTCGGTCGGAGGTTTTACTATGAAGCCATTGTGATGTCACCACTCTGTACTGACTATCTGCCGCCGGGCACAGACAATGTCCTAGTGTAGAGCCAACTGTGCATAATGCCCTTCTGAGAAATACAGCAAGCTGAGAAGAGATGAGAGCATCCTCACCCGATAATTTCATGCCAAAGACACTATACTGGGCACTGTGTTACCACAGTATAAACCAGTGTGAAAAGGCTGGATCTGTGCAGGATAAGAAGACATAAGGAGGATTTTGGAAATATTTAAGACCATAATGTTCAGGTATGAGAAGGGAAAAAAGGATAGAGAAATGTAGGACGAGGGGGTTCTCTGGCCCCCCCATCAGCCTCCTTACTCTTTGTTGTTTATTAGCAGAGACCCCGATTGCCCATGACCAATTATACAGGCAAATGTTTTTCTTAGGAAAAAGAGCCTGCACTCCCATATGCATCAATCACTCACTGATGCTTCCACAAGGATTCTCATTCAACTGACAGAAATCAGGCAGTATTCCTCAAATCAGATGTTAATCTCTTTAGTCAAGCTATTTTAATGTAAGAAACAAAGAATGAGAAAAATTAAAGAATGGGGAAAAAATCTAATAAAAAAAAAGAGATATTTAAAAAAAAAAACAACAACATAAAAACATACTGACTTAACTGCAGTAAAAAATAAATAGGCTAATACAAATTCAATATAATATAAATGTTTACAATAATAATTATTATTATTTGTAAAAATGTTTATTAGGACTTTAGAGACAGGCTATAGGCTACATAAAAAAGAATCATAACAATAACACTATTCTTCTCTCTTTTTAAATGACAGTGTAGAAAAGACTTTCTTTAAGAAAATAGAAAATCAAGGTTTATGTAGGTTATTAATAATAATTTACCCGTTTAAAGCTAAAATTAATTAGACATAGGCTACAAGATGTGTAATTTTACTTTTTTTTTGTTTTTTTTCCCCCGATGGTGAATATGCAACTCTTGATGCTAAATTCGATTTCAAATGTTCAGACATGATTTTTAAAGCCCAGAGGAACAACGCAAAACTTTGTAGAACTTAATTGAAAGCCTATATATATTTATAGTTTTCTTCAATAATCAAGGTTTCAAAGTGAATTTTGAATGTTCATGACGTTTGTATTATTATTTATTAAATGAGAGGACTGTTTTTATAGTAGGCTATTCTGTTTTTCCCCTGACTCGAAATAGTGTTGTTAACGGCCAACATTTCCCGTGAGGCAGAGTAAACGAAAAACTAAAGGTCTGGCGCAGAGGCATCAACTGTAACGTGTAAGTTTTGAGAGCATCGCTCAGTGTCCATTCGGTAACACCCTGCCCTCAGTACATAAACTAACCCTACTGCTGTTCCTAATTTCAAGACCACGTGACGGTGGGAGTGAGTGAAGTTTAAATTCCCTTTCAGAGAGGCAGCTCAATTCATCCCCTATAAAAAATCATCCCTTTTATAGCGACATCTTATATAGCACGCTAAGGTATAACTTGCCTACTTGAGGATCCCCAAGAAAGCGCCCATCTTGAGCGAGTCTCACCCTGAGGTTCACACAGAGAAAGTGCGTCAAGATCAGTGAGGTGGAGGTAAGACCAATTATTTTCAATCACGTGCGATAACGGTATTACATGAGGGTTTCAGCAAATAATTCCTGCCTAAGATTATTATTCATCACGAGAATATTTCATGCTTCCAGCCTATGTAGGGATGCGAAGGTTTTATTTAGTTGTGAAATAGATGACAAACATTAAGCTATTTATTTTTGCTTTAAGCTATGACAACTTTTCGGTAAGAATAGAGAAAGGTTCAAGAATGAAAAAGTTGAAATGTTCAAGAATGACAATTTATGAGATTATTTATTGATTTTTTTATGAGAACAATTATTGACGTTTGATGCCATGTCTCTGTCAAATAAACGTAACGTCTTTTTAAAGGCAGGGTATGGCCTATATTCTATTTCATAGGCCTAGATCTATTGACAAAAAAGGTATTGTTTGAATTATTTGAGTCTGAAGCGTCAAATAAAGCAGGTTTTGACACTTAGTAAACGCGAAGCCTTATTAGGCTACATTTGTTGCAGATATACATTGCCTACATTAAGATATGACTAAATGTTTGATCAAAGATTGTTTACAGCAGTATTTTATGGAAAGAGGATTGAAGATAACGAAGAGCATACAGTGAGAGAAAAACAACAACATGGAAATAAATACCAACAACATAATGTAAATAGGCCTAAATTTTAGTCTGTTCTATAAATATTATTATTAGAGTATATTATATTTTATAGTGTGTCTGTTTTGAAGAATTAGCTATTAAAAGCTTTAGAAATTAAGCGCTAAAGGCTATTGAACGAACGTATAACAGAAAACTTTTTATAAGCGTCAGGTCACAAGATTTATTGAATTAATCAAAAGCATATATTTAATCACACACTGTGGCAAACATTTGAGCTGATATTCAGTGTGAGATTGACTTTTAAAATGAACCAAACACGTTTGTCAAGATCTATAGACGATATTAAATAGGCCTGTGTGGTCCCGAATTGCTATCTCTGCAGCCACTAAGAGGCTAAAACAAACAAACCTAGCCTATATCATTACACCTATGACTGAGGCCTATCTCCTAAAACAGAAAACCGTCTTTCCTTATTCCTGCGTTTATTCTCATCCGATAACCTGTTTGGAAAATTACACTGGCGAGAATGACAAACGCGTCTGAGGACATATTCTGGCTGTTGCCATTCATTTGGTCATGTCACCAGTAAGATATAAGTCAAGGCTCCCACGGCCCTCGAACTTCTCCAGGTGATTTATTGATCTTTCAGCCTCGTGCTTCGACCCATTTACTCCAAAACCGCAACCATATTTCACTGGAAATGTTTAAACGAAATTCTCAGCAGATTTCAAATTCAAACATGAGAGCCTATAAGCGGAACAAATATGCGAAAAAATGGAACAGTGTTAAACTGTGCAATTGACAGAAAGCTCATGACAGAGACAAAATTACATTGTTATATAGACGTGGCTAACGTTCATTCTGTTTGTGCCCGAACATAAATGGGTGATTCTTTAATTAGAAAAACTTTTGGCTAAATTGAAATCTTGAGTAATGATCTTGTTCTTCAAATCTCTGTTAACATCATTGAATAAAGATCTGATGATGAGCTTGATCAGCCTTCAGGTGCATTCTGGTATCATGTGTGATGCTGTGGATCTTTCAGAATAGTGTAAAGCAATGATGTGCCATAATGATGGTTTTTTTTGGAGGAAAAGTCTTTGACTTGCCAATATAACAGTAAAGTAACTATAAAAACATTATTCCTGGTTATTTCTGAAAACATTATTTCTGAATTCAAATTCTTAAATAATGACTGGTAAAATGAATTGGTAAAAACAGAATAAATCTTTATTATATAGCCTAATTAAAAATTAATTATACTTAACCTATATGATCTTCAGTCTTCTTCAGCGTTCACATTGCTGTCTGAGATGTTTTACTCTGTAATTCTAATTTCCATTAAAGGCAAATTTCATGGAAATTAGATTAAAAAAAAAACCTCAATTGTCTAAAACGCTTGGCGTAATCGCAATGACAGCAGTACACTGAAAGCAGACCGACATTCATAATTTAATTTATATATATATGTGTATATGTATATGAGGAATGTATGAGGAAATAGTACACCAAACGAAAGTTCTTTGGGGGAAAAAAGGAAAATCGAATTTCCATACTTTAAATATTTGTATTATAATGAGTATGACTATCCCACAATATAGAATAAAATACAGTGCAACATTAAAAACAAACAAACAAACAAACAAACAAAAAAAACATTTAAACATTTTTTTTAGACAGGACAGAAGACAGGAAACTTTATTTGTCCATACAGTGAAAATCACAACATTTCACACGTTCTTACTGTATCGGCTATTGTTTTTTTTTTGTCTTCATACATGTTTAAATATAATTGTGGGGGAGAACGAGGAGACGAGTCTACCAGTCATGTTTTACGATGAGTAGACTTGCTTTCCTCGTGAGAGGACCATTCGTTTTGGAGTCGTGTGAGTGGACCCTGCACATCGGGTTGTTTAGGGTTTGGTGTTATTGAGAGCAACGTCAGCGATGAGGCGCGGGGGGAAGGAGGGAATGAGTGAAAGAGCCAAGATATTCACCCCAGTGTTTTAACAATACAAGCTGTCCTGCGGATACTCGGTGTTTCCAAGAAAACATCACGTAGTGACCATTTGCCTCTGAGACGAACACTCACCGGTGTTACCACGAGGCTCGCGGCGCTATTTGAACAGAAGCAGACTCTGGGGAAGAGACAGCTCTGTCTGCTCATGATCAGATACAGGGGATGCTGAGCAGCTACTACTGCACTGGACTCAACGCCACAACGGGACGTAACTTCCTGCTGTAATGTCGCAGTGGACAGATTATTGCGGTTTGGAATGATATGGAGGATTTCAGAACATAATATTTTATGAGGTAACATTACATTTGTTGTCAGTAGGTCATTTCATGCTGCTCTGAAATCCTTGTACCGGACTGAACCTTCTCTTATATGTGCATGCAGAGCGGTAATACGATTAGACGCAGTTAATCTATATCCTTCTTTATCAAATGAAGTGATCAACGAGAAGGCGTCAGTCCTTCATAAATAAAACCCTGGCTAGGACTTTTCTTTAACAATGACTAAAGATCGTCTTAGCGTGTAATGTAAACAAACCTTGTTCCTACTGTACAGTAAACTGTGTCGCCTTTTTATTGTCTTTATTATTACGCTTAAAAGACCATATATTTGTCCTATACTTGATGCTTTTGCAGTATGTAATACTACGTATAAATGTAATTTTGTACAACATTTGACGTAGATGCTTAGGCTATATAAAAGTGCGTGTAAATGTGATTTATATGAAAAGAAAGCACTGCGGCCTGTATGCGCGTTCTCGCTTAATATTGTAAATGAATTGCTGGGAGCACAGATTTGAATATCTGATAATACAGTTACTTTTGATCTTGTTCTTGTCAATACCTGATCCATCCTTTTGCCTCGAGGAATGGAGTAGACCTAAGGCCTTAATGCAGCAGCTTAATTCACTCGGATGGCAACAGCATTCTTGGTAAATAACAAGATGACAAATGTCTTAATATTCTAATGTGCAAAATGAAAATGTAAAAAAAATGTCTTGATAATCGTAAATAAATAGAAGCGTGACATAAATGCAAAAGAACAAATATATACATATACAGCATTTAAACAAGACATTTTAAAAACAAATCAAAACAATAATAATTTTTAAATAATATATTTAATTTTAGGCAGGTGAAATGCACTTTTACGTTTTTTTTTTATAAATTAATAAAATCAAGAAAAACGTAGCTCTATTATTACACAGACTGAATAATTCAATATATAAATAACATCTCTGGTAAATAATAAATGTACAATTAGTTGCACTCTTTAATATCACAACAAAAGCGCAAAGCACATTTAAAATAAAATTATTTAATTGAAAGATAGCAAGAATTATACTATTATCTTATACTACGAAATCTTCTTCCCTCACACTAATTCTTAAACTATTTCCAAAAAACAATGGAAATCCAAATCCTATTTAATTCAAATAGATAAAGAAAAAGTAAAGGGGGCCAGCTCATTTCCAGCATATGTTTTTATGTCAAAATGACAGTGACAGTATTCAAGCAGTCATGGAATAACATAGCCTATAAATGTTAAAAATAAATGTTCTAAAGAATACAACAGGGTCTGATGCCTTTTTAAGTTCCAAAACAATTTGGGCTTTAGAAAACCATCTACAGGTGCTTTAAAGAACTCAGAAACCAATACACAAATCTTAGGAACCGATCACAAACATCAAAGACATTTGTAATCACCAAAGAATCCTATAACTAACTCAAGAACACTACAACCAAAATGGTTCTTGATAAGAAGAGTGTACTTTACTAAACTTAATGTGCTGCAAAATATCATTGAAGAAATATAGTAGAATATCACCATACTCACGTAAGGAAAACATGGCTGTGTTAGCAGTGAACAGGACTGTTCTCTAACACGCATCGTATCCACTCTGGTACAGAACAAAATGGAAGACCAAAACATATTGTGCTGCTATTATAGTATAAACAGTATAAAACAGTATAACTGTAATAAACTGTAATACCCCCAACCAGGCAAGAGATCATTCCAGGTTTCCAAAAGGTATTTCAATGAACTAGGTGAATTCTGACCACAAATGCATGGCCAATATAGTGCAAACAATTGTATTATTATTATTTATTTTTCAAATTTTGTAAGAAGGAATAAGAAATTTGGTTGGTGTCGAACATTTTGGACAACACACACTGGAAATAGCCAGCCAACCCCAGTGTGCACAGAGCAGTATCTGCCAGGAATAGTTTAGCGGATTATATGTCTGGGGTGACAGAGATGTAAACAGATCTCTCGCTCACTGGGCTTAGTTAAACAGTGTAAGTGAAAGGCACATTTTGGACTGGAAAAGTCCAGGATTGACTTGCTGTAGCCTCACGGTGCCTGTCAGACTTTATCTTTATTAGCTTTGGCAAATGCCTGCCCGAGTTTACACGGAATCCCGCTCTTCTCCTTTTATCTGAAGGGCGCACACTCACATTGTTTACATGCGTGAGATTAGGAGCGGGTGGGAGGAGGTGGCTTTCACCATGAGAGCGGTTTGGTGTCCGCCGTGCAGATAGGCAGCATTCTGGAGGCAGTGTGCTATAGTATAGTAATGAGACATACCTTTGGTGTGATGTCTGAGCATGAGCAGAGAAGGGGCGTGAGAGCGGGGCTAAGTTTGTGACCTCTCTTAATGGAATCAGCAGTGTTTAGCACGCTTCCATAAAACCGAGGTGCCCGAATGCTGGAAGTGTAAATATTTAATCTTGCGATACTTCA
Source organism: Anabarilius grahami (assembly GCA_003731715.1). Classification (NCBI taxonomy): domain Eukaryota; kingdom Metazoa; phylum Chordata; class Actinopteri; order Cypriniformes; family Xenocyprididae; genus Anabarilius; species Anabarilius grahami. The sequence continues at coordinate 2,142,949 of RJVU01011283.1, read as the reverse complement.
GAACAAACGGATCTCGACCCTTTTCCTTGGAATGAATAGGCCAGGCCATGTTATGAGGACAGACTTTCCCTCACGAAATGTAAATGTTAATGTACGTCATTTCTCAAATTTTGCAGCCCATGTCTTGTCTGTGTGTGTGTATAATCAATTACAGCAGGCTATGAGAGAACAAAGAGGAACTATGGCATCTGTGGTATTTTCATTATACATATATCATTAGGTCCTTTTTAGCTTGTGTTAAAAACACACCATACGTTTAAATTTTTTCGTTGGTTCATTTTTATAATATATATATATATATATAAGGTCAAATAAGCAAATTAAATTTTATATTTGCATTGTCTGAACAACTAAAAATAAATCAAGATACAAACCCCAAATAAATTCAAATTTATTTGAATTTATTATTTTCTTGGCATCTTAATCTCAAAGTATATTTTATGGTGGTGAGAAAATGTATGGGCATAAAATTTGTTTGTCAAATTGTTTGAAAATTCCTGGTTTCTATTTTTTAATATAAACCTGAAATCATTTTTCCTATTCTAAAAGTTAAATTGTGAAGCCATCATTTAACTAATATTTCTGGGATCTTACAGAAATGCTACAGGAGAAGGCCTCAGCTGTGGCTGATGAAGGTATGACGGTGGCCCAGTTGGGTGGGCGTCCTGAGCTGGCCAGTGACTCCTCACATTTAAGCCTGCCTACAACTCCCAGCATTCCCCAGAACAATGAGCCTGACCAGGTAGCCAATTAGTTACATCCTTTTAATGACTCCTGAAGAGATGTAATGTAACATAACAGACTTAATGATAAAACACAAAATAAAATGAATTATAGTAATAAATAATATATTTTTTCTTTTTATTTGAGCAATATTAAAAGCAATTTTTCCACTAACAATGACTCATTATCATTTATCTTTTTCTTGCCTTTACTTTCAGAACATTGAAAACATCAAAGTGGTTCTTCACGACAGGGAACTATGGAAGAAGTTCCACGAGGCCGGAACCGAGATGATCATCACCAAAGCAGGCAGGCAAGAATAGCGCCATTTCCATCCTCCTGATTTTAGACTTTAACACACACATAGAGAAACGTAGTGTTGCAACAGGGAACCGAAAAAATAACTAGGCCATCTCGCTTCTTGTAAGAAATGCAAATGTGAAACCAAGAGGCTCAACTGGATGTAATGCTAAAGTGCTTTTAATGGAATATTTATAAAACATTATGTGACCAAGGTAGAGGAAGGCTGAATTCCTGTGCCTACAAATATCTAATTGAAAACACAAACGGCTGCCCTGTGTGTTAGATTTAATGTGCCCTGTGGATTAAGAGCAGGACCCTGGATATTAAGCAGAGAATGAGTCAATGCTCTCTGCCAGTCTTAGCCAGCAGTTTCTCAGCGCTTCTCTGTGGAAAATGCAAAAGGTCACCACAATTTTTCTTTAATGCTGTAACATTGTGAGGGATGGGCTTCCCCCTGTCCAACTGATAAAGTGCTCCAGGAATCCTTAAACCCTTTGAAGAGCCAAGCACTGTTCAGTCAGACAGCTGTGCATAGAACAGGAGACTGTACTTCCACATAGCTCCAACAACAGATGGGCTCATTTCATTTTACATACTTTAGTGTATAATGGACACCAGGCACTGTTAAAGATGCTCAATATGTCAATCGAGCCATGAAGTAGGAAGAGCTTTTAACTGTTTCATTTTATTTTGCGAGGATATGACTTGTAGGACATTAGACAGCCATTCACTGAACTGTAAATCTTGAGAAAACTCACCAGGTTTCTTCACGATGGCTCCCATTACACAAAATTGGGGCCAATTTCATGCAATGATTCTTATCGTGGTCTTGTGTTACATAGCAGGCTTGAGCCACGTCTGCACGGTATATGCCGTTTGACAGTATACGTTTACGCTGAAGAAGAATACACTCATATAAAATTCATTGGGTGTACTATAGTAAAAAAAAATTGCGTATGACAGTATTTTGCTTCTGTGAATTGCACAAATAAGGCGAAAATCCGAGAATAATATTATATAAAAATAAATTATGTGAAACCTGAAGACTAAAACAGGTTTTATAATCAAAAAGCGATTTAGTTTAGCATAAGCAATGTAAAACAATCCCCCAGTCATGCGACTAGCACTTCTTGCTACGCAGAGAAAGTGGGTCATACATAGTGTTAAAGAAATATTCTGGCTTCAGTACAAGTTAAGCTCAGTCAACAACAGCATTTGTGGCATAATGTTGATTACCATGAAAATTAATTTCCCCCTTAAAAAAAAAGCCAAAATCTAGGTTACAGTGATGCACTTAGTGTGAAAGTAAATGTGGCCAATTCGTAAACATTAAAATGCTCACCGTTTCAAGTTTAGCCACAAGACATAAACACAATGTGTGTGTTAACATAATTTTAGTGTGAAAAAATGTTTACTAACCTTTTCTGTGTAAAGTTATATTCAATTTAAGAACTTAGTTGCCATGACTACATAACAGCATAAACCCTAAACTGTCTTTAAAAGTGATTTAACAGTTTCACAGCTCAAAAAAATCAAAACAGAAGAATTGTGTGCATCAATAAAATTATAAACTTAATATTTCTGCTTTTAAATCCTTTAAAAAAAAATTGGACTCATGTACTTCCAAGGAAAGTGATTCATCGTAACCTCGATTTTTGCAAGTCAAATTTTACAAGACATTTTGTTTTTGTGGTACAACATTAACATTATGCTACTAATGCTGTCGATTGAGCTTGTATTGAACCCAGAATATTTCTCTGAAGAAAAAAAGATGAAACTAAGCTGAACTCTGCAACACCAACTCATCTTGTTATTGTGCACGCCTGTGGCCCTGTACTAAGCACTAAACATGACTATTGAAAGCAGCCGGCTGGTGTTACTTGTACACAGCCCGTCAGAAAAGGCATCAGCGAGGCTGATGAGTGAAGCACGGTGCCCTGTTCGATCACATCTCCCAGGCCCTAAAGGACCCCTCTTGCTTCGTCATCTAGCTTCTTTTGATCCAGGCGCTCTGCCGGCTCCTTTGGATAGCATGAATCACTGAAAGAGCAGGCGTGCAAGAGCGCTAAAAGAAACAGCTGCCATAATGCACATGCTGACACCGATATGATACACTTTCATACTTGCTATTTCTCACTGTCGTCCTCAAACACATATACACTGAAGTGCAGGCCCACCCATAAACAGTGCTTTTACTCAGATAACTAAGAAAACTAATCATATCACTTGAAAGAAATTTCACTCCCATAGTATATCTAAAACTTGACGTAATATTCTTCTTTTTTGCTCCATAGAAGAAAGTCATATGCAATGACATGAGGGTGAATAAATAATGATTTGGGTGATCTATCCCTTTAAGCAACAAGACGACGACTATACAGTAAAGTAAATGGTGCACACAGCTGTTCCCATGCCAAGGACAGCGCTCCAACATGACTAGCTACAGCAACAGAATACTGTCACAGAGCCACTGTAAGGCCCCTTTAGACATGTGCCATGTGATCTACTGTAGCAGCCATTATGTCAAAGTGTTGCATAAATGGAAAGAGCATTACACATCCCTCAGATGTTTACATGTGAGTCTTGAGTAAATGTGTTTTACTCAAGATTTATTACATCCTCACTGTTAGTACTGTAAATACTGGTTAAATTTTTCTGTATTTTCTTAACATGAATAATTTATTTGAGATATATTTACATATTTTGAAAATGTCTAAATGTTCAGTAGGCATACATAAAAGTACACACACAAGAACTCTTGTAATGTTTAATGTAATACTAAGGTAACATTTTACAGTAAGTTTTATTTAGTTAATGCATTAAGGATTATAAAAGTAATCACAAAGGTAATTTTTCATTATTAGTTACCTGTGATGTATGATTTACAGCATTCAGGTTAATGCTAATTTTGACATATACCAATAATTTTTTTAATTGTATAAATGTATTTATTATGAAAGAACAAAATAAACAATTAACTATATTTATAATTAACCTAGATTTAAAAAATACAAATACAATCAAAACTAAATTACAATTACAAGTGCATTATTAGTTCATGATACCAAAGGCATTGACAAATGTTACCTAATTGAAACTCCTTGTAAAATATTTACAATGTCGGATCCAACAACAAAATAAGATTTTGTCAATTTTTATAATTACTGACATGGAAGTATAGGGAAAGACATCATCGGTCGCCTGGTGGACAGGTTTGTTTAAGATCTTCCTGATGGCTTAAAGCACCTCTTTACCAGGTTCTTTCCCAGAGTGATTTACATTGATTGGATTGCAGACCTGGGCCAGACATAGAGCTTTACCTCTCCCTGAGCTCTTTCTCTGGGTATTAGAGGTAGTGCTTTCAGGGACACTTTCTTACACAGTGCAGGCCTGAGCAGTTCTGCATTTGCAAATGCAATGAAATGCTTCAGGTCAGTGCACATTTATTTGCCGTAATAAATGTATGACTGCTGGTGGAACCCCAAAAAAGTAATGCAGTGCAGTGGAACTTTTCTGGAGGAGTGGGGTGGTGCAACGGGGCTGTTTAGCTGCCCGCTGTTTAAAAGACCTGCCATTAAAAAAGCACTCAGAGTTTATAAGGGGAATCAATCTTTTTGCGACTTTGCAGATGAGATCAAAAAAAGAGAGTCTTTTGGATTTTTCACGTGAAGAGGTTACTGAAGGTAGCTCCATTGATTTGTTTTATGACTGCGTCTGCTATATTAGCATATCCTGTCTGTCATCTCGGATTCTCCTGTGTCTGAACAAAATAGAGATCCCACATTTTATAGAGCGACTCTTTCAAAACAGAGTCAATCCCTAGAAATATATATCTGCCCAAAAGCAAATCAGTACCAGGTACAGATCATGACTCCTTATATGGGCTTGCCGAGGATAACAGTTAAATTTTATGCTTTAGGTTTTATGAATTTTTTGAAGTGTAGCCTTTTATAGTAGAGCCGTTTGTGTGAGATGCTTTGCAGAGGATTGTCTGGGGATGCTTGACCACGCAGCGTTCTCCAAGATTTAAGTGACCTTTTGTGCTTCTTAAACAACTAATCTGTCCTAAAAACAGGTTAAGCTGTTATCTGATCACTAATCGTGTATTCATCCACCCAAAACAAACACTTCCCGTGATTCTCTTGCACTTAAGGCCTGTTAAAACCCTCGAAAGAGCCGATAAGACAGTCTCATCCATGCTTACTGTCAGTGCTCAGCTGTTGCACACGCACCCCAGCCCTAAGTCGTTTGGAGGAAAAAGCTGTTCTGTAGTGAGCAATAAAGATGACATTGAGATACCTGAATGACACAAATGAGATAAGCCTGTGTAGATGCGATTGAAAGAGAATGACCTCACTGAGCACAAAAGCGCATTAACACCAATTTTTCAAGTTAGATCTAAATGGCATTTAAGGACAAATGTACAGTAGTAAGTGAATAAAAACAACTTGGTTACTGTTATAAAAACATAAAAGACTTTATAAATACATTAATTAATACATTTATTTCCAGACTGATCTCACGGCAATTTGTACGTATTTTACGAGGTGGCTAATTCGTAAGAATTCGTACAACCTCACTCGTACGTCTTTTGCTAAATTGTACGTATTTAACGAGTTGCCAAATTCGTCCCGTCACTGGGGTTTAGACAAATCGTATGAATTGGTACGAGTGAGGTTGTACGAATTAGCCACCTCGTAAAATACGCACGAATTGGTTGTGAGATAGCGTTGTTTATTTCTCATCGTGTACAACACCCGAAGAGATGAAGCTCTATGAAGCTTTTCTATGTGTCATCATCTTTCAATGGTAAGACACTATTTTAAACCCTGATAAAATCATTTACACTCTCTTTAGGCGGATGTTCCCCAGCTACAAAGTTAAAGTCACAGGAATGAACCCAAAGACCAAATACATCCTATTAACTGACATCATTCCAGCTGATGACCATCGGTACAAGTTCTGTGACAACAAGTGGTGAGTTTAACATCCCTCTTTTATGTTTCTGCAGAGGAAGACATTTATTCTGACTCACAACAGCATAATTTGAATGTCCACATTCTGAAAAGTTGTTTAAGGATAATCTTAAGCCTTTGGAAATTCTGCTGTAACATGCAATAGCAAAAGTGACTGGATCAGAACAGTGACCGTTCGCTTGAGGCATCTGGACAAACACTTATCCAGATTACATTGCGAAAAACAAAAAAGAGCTTGTTTTATATTCTGCTGTCTCCTCCAGTCTATGTTAAGCTAAGGTTGTTGACGTGAGAGGGCAAATGCCGCAATTCGTTTTATCTGCACAGTACAGATACACATTTTTTAACACACTAAAAGTGAATTGCTGATTATAGTTATTAATGTAATATAATTATACTTTTTTTATACAGAAGTAATGATTATTGTCAAAAGCTTACTAATACTTTGCAATACTGAATATAATGTTGGTTAATATTTAAATCCCATCACAAAAATAATGAATTGGCCTAGTTTCCAAGTCTTTTCATAAAATGGTAATTCATCCAATAAAACACTTTTGCAAAGGCCAACACTGAAGGAAACTCAAATTACAGCCATATTTATTAGCAAACAATATGCAGTCTACATCAGTTTATCCGTGTAATGCTAGTTCTGGCTGTGGATTGTCATTAGCACACAGTTAATTACTGTAGGCCACAGCAGGCAGTCTGTCAAAACCAATGGGCTTAAAACAGCTAAGTTATGTATGCTGTCCTCTTTTTGACCCTCTACCTCTGGCAATGACACTAGATATGGGCATTATTCACCCATGCAACTATCGGCACCACAAATAAGTCAGATCTGCGTGTATCCAGCATGAAAAAACCCCCCAAAAAACCAACACAACGATGGCACGCAAATCTAAATGAATTGCATGTTTTGTCACGAGAACGAGTATTTTATGAGCATTTTTCAAAATCTGTGGGATAGACTGGAATTCCACCATTTGCCAGCATTGGTTCTGGAGATCTTCAGCGACACCTTCGAGGCACACAATTAGCAGTGATGTTATGGTCAAAGCAGCCACCAGTCTTTGGGAAGTATTCCCAAAATGTCATGGACATAACCACTCATGCTCTGATCATTAATGCGCAGATGTTCTGCATAAAGCCTTTCTGTAGTCTGCTGCTATATGCTATAGAATTTGCGCAACACCGAAAAACTGTTTTTCTTTTAAAAGCGCTATGGCATGATGTCAGAGGTGCTGGAAAGCTATGTAGTACTAAAAGAAACTCTGGGGGACTGAGCCTAATTCACCACACCAAACCAACAACTGTAAGCTACAGGTCTTTTGCAAATGTTGCTAGTGCCGTTTCATGTCAAAAAATAAAAAATAAAAAATGCTCTTTTTCTTCCCCATAGGATGGTGGCAGGAAAAGCAGAGCCAGCCATGCCTGGAAGACTCTACGTCCACCCAGACTCTCCTGCAACAGGGGCCCACTGGATGAGACAACTGGTCTCCTTTCAAAAGCTGAAGCTCACAAACAACCACCTTGATCCTTTTGGGCATGTGAGTGTCCAAAATCTGAGATTTGATATTAAAGTTTGTGATTTGCAGGGTGCAAAGAAGAGAGACTTACAAGGTAGATTACGTGGTACACAGTTTTTCTTAAAATCGTGATGTAGCGAAAGTAGAAACAGATCTCTTTTTTTTTTTCATCCAAGGTTATGGAAAAAGGACAAAATATAGGGCAGGGGGTTGGTTCAGTCCATCAGTGTTTGATTAGATAGAAGAAGAACTGAATGCAAAAGAAAATATACACTACCGTTTAAGAGGATGGAATGATTGGAGAAGTATTTCGTTTCATGAGAAGATTTAGCAATGACATTTAATTAAAAATTACGAGCTCCAATTTTTTTTTTGATGAATAGATAAATCAGTCACAAAAAGATCAATAAGATTCAAATAGAAAATAGATAGGATGGTTTTCTATTTCATGTCACCTTAAATGTAGACAACTGTGACTGATTCTCACTGGAAATAAAAATTGAGCTATTGCTTAAGAACATAAAAAGCCTTTCTGTTATTAATAAGCAGGGTTGGGTAAAAATCTAAATTTAATAACTAACTGTCTTTGGAATGAGTTGAAATTTCAACTGAATTAGCCACAGCCCACAGGAAGTGGGATTAACTGAACTGCAATTCAAAGAAGTTCAACAGGTAATAAAATTCTTGGAAATTAAGTGCTTTTCTGTAACATAACATCTGTAAGTCTTTTTTTTTAAACCTCCAAGCAAGGATTTCAACCCAACAAGTTAAACGTAATCTTGACAAACAAGTATTTTTTGGTGAAAAAAATACATGTACACGATTTCAGTTCAATTTAATTCAACTTGCTTAAAATTAAAATGGAAATGCAAAGTCTGGTTTGGTTCAGAATGGATACACCACTATGGTAAGGCAAGCTTGAGAAAGTAGGAGGAAAGAGAAGAGAGGAGGTGAGGAGTCTGACCATGGCAGTGCTGCCCGAAGGAGCCTGTGGACCTAGCTTGTCTGATGCAATAACATCAGAAGCAAGCTCATTAGGTTCATAACCTGTCAGAACGACACAAAGTTGGCCTGTCAGGATTAGTTGAATGCCTAGGAAGTGATAAGGACGAGTAATGAGCAGGGAAAGAGGTTGCTAAGCTCTACTGACGCCCACAACAGCAGGGACACCACGGTTGGCTGAGAGCCCCATTACAGGCCGCCACTGTAGCCATGCTAGTGCACATCACACAAGTCACAGTCAAAACATACACTAAAGCTAGGAATGCACAGATATTAAAAATGTGCAGGTAATAATTTTGGTTTCACTTTATTTTGATGGTCACTTTAACACATTCGGTTGACTGTAAGTAACATTGCACCTACATATCTACTAACTATCATCAGAGTGTTAGTAGAGTATTAGTAGACTGGTAGGGTTAGGGTTAGAATAAGTTGACAATGACGTGTAATTGCAAATTTACTTATAGTCAGTAGAATGTCTGTTGGGGGACCATCACAATAAAGAGTTAGCAGATATTAAGCAGACGGTCTACTAATACTCTATTGAAAGTTAGATGACTTGCAAATTTACTAATAGTCAACAGAATGTTCAAAAGGGACCATCAAAATAAAGTGTTATCATTATTTTTAATGTTATGACCGACAACCAATACATGGCAGATATGAAATTGTTGGTAACACTTTACAATAAGGTTTATTAGTAAATCATTAGTTAAAGTATTAACTAACATGAACTAACCATGAGCAATACATTTGTTACTGTATTTACTTATCTTCGTTAACTTTGTTGATCATTATTTTCCTGTTTTTCACTTTAAAGCTGCTTTGATCAATCTGTTGTAATATTAGGATAGAGTAGTAACAATCTGTGAGTTTTCAAGGCGACCGTTGTTTAGAACGTATCACTTTATTGTTTCCATGGTGACGCGTCATTGCTTGTCACGTAACACACTGCAGCGCTGTATGACTGATGATCTGCTTTTATTTCATTTTTCCATTTTTATTCAAAATATATAAACAAATTATTAACTA
>RJVU01011283.1:2103171-2130928 GCA_003731715.1 Anabarilius grahami | reverse complement strand
CTTGGTGAGCAAAAAAAGTACAACCCCAAACTTTTGAGCATAAACTTTTATGTAGATCTTTATAATCCTTAAATACATATTTTAAATGATATCAAAATATTATATTACAATTATCATATTTTATATGAAAATATATATTTATATCACATATATTTGCATAGCTATATTTATATATTTTATAGAAGCAAATAAATCAAATTCAAACCATAAATTCAATATTCTGTGAACGTAAAAGGATTCCTTAACATTTGTATGTCTCATAAAGTTGTTGTGCTAGAACCACACTTTACATACAAATACATATGATTACTAATGAGAAGTTGAAAGTAAGTTATTATGCATCTGTATACACAAAATAATGGAAAATTTCTCTTTTTCTCAATCTATCCTAATGCAGGCTTGCATTTCTGTTCACAGATCATCTTGAACTCAATGCACAAATACCAGCCCAGGTTACACATTGTGAAAGCTGATGAGAACAATGCCTTTGGCTCTAAGAACACAGCCTACTGTACTCATGTCTTCCATGAGACAGCTTTCATCTCTGTTACATCCTATCAGAACCATAAGGTACCTGCAGAACCTGCCCAGTCTCACAATCACCTGCAGTTATATTAAAAACATTGCTAACTTGTTTGTTTCTTCATAGATCACCCAGTTAAAAATTGAGAACAATCCTTTTGCCAAAGGTTTCCGTGGCAGCGACGAGGGCGATTTGCGTGTGTCCAGACTTCAAGGGTAAGATTATAATTTAAAATATGCTGCATAATGTACCAAAAATTGTAGATATCTTACAGATCTAGTGCCCATTTTCCTAGGAAAGATTACCCTGTGATTTCTAAGAACATGGTCCGGCAGCGGCTTATCTCATCACATGGCCATCTGTCAGGAAAACTGGGTACAGGTGTGCTGAGTAGCCACCCACAAGTGGTTTCTCACTATCAGTATGACAGTGGCGTCGCCCTGCCGAATTCTGATTCCCAGGAAGCTCTCTCACACTCCTTACCATCTAGCAGGGAATCAAGCCTTCTTTACCACTGCTTCAAGCACAGAGGTACAGGGCTTTTTTTGTACAAAAGACTTGTTAATTCTGACTAAGAACACACAATATTGGTAGCATATTGGTTATTGGTCTATAAGTATGGGTCTTTTTTTTATATAATCGATATCAGCTATGCTCTTTTACCGTATTTTTTTTACATTTACATTACCTGTGCAGTCATCTAAACTTCACTAAAAGCACTAATAATTTAATAACATTTAAATGTAATCTTTAGTCAATAGATATATATACTGTATATATATATATAAATATATATATATATTGAAATGTGTTTTGATACATGTTTCNGAATAATATAATCATCAAAAAAGAAAAAAAAAAAAAAACTTGTGATGCCTAAATTCACTCATAAATTAAATTTCTTTTTATTTTTTATTTTAATGATTAACATAACATAACATAGGCCTAACGTAACGTAACATAACACCGATAAGATTATCGGCATAGGTGCATTGCTAATCCTGACAAATTATTATGACATGTATTTAAAGTGCAGTTTTCAAAATCTCTTGCATTTCCAAACGTAGTGGATTCAAATATTATATTATATTTCCTTTTAGATAACACAAGGCATTTGGACCTGGGATGCAAACGACCCTATATTGACACAACAGCCTCTGCGGTTTCTGAGGAGCACTACTTCCGCTCCCCTCCTTCCTACGATCCACCTCTGCTGTCCCATCCATACTGCAGTGAGGCTTTAGGTTCTAGAGAGGCATGCATGTATGGAGGAATGGAGGGAGAGGCAGGGGGCGCAGTGGGAGCAGATGACCTCCCGGCCCCGTCACTGAACTGCAATATGTGGGCGTCAGTGCAGCCGTATCCTCGCTACGGCATGCAAACTGTGGAGTCTATGCAATACCAGCCCTTTACTGCCCACTTCAACAGCACAGCCTCCGCAGTTCCCCACCACTCATCGTCCATGCAGCGTCCACATCCAGCACCTCCCGAACTAGTCACGTTTACCACACAGCGGGTATTGCCACCGACGGCATCTTCAGCATCCTCCTCCCCCTCCGGCCCTGCCCCCCGCGACAGAGCACATTCCTCGCTGTTTCATAGGAGGCCTGGATCGCCATTACGTTCACAAAGGGATTTCACAGGCTATCCGAACCATAGCCCTACTTCGACACGAGAACCAGCCTATCAGTACCAAACAGGGCTGAGCAGTGTTGGGCCTCACTGGACTGACAGTTAAAGAGCCACCATCTACAACTATATTCCTCTTCAGTTTAGAGAAACAAACTCTCTCTGAACAACAACTGCAATGAGATTATTTTTACAGCCGTGATGCTAAATTGTAAAGCAAAGCCATAAATCTATTTAGCCTCATAGTATAGAAAGCCCACAATTTGTGGCACTGTATATTTATTTGAATTTGAGAGAGCTGCAGTTCATGCGCAGGTGGTGAAGCCAAGCACAAACAACCTACTTAATGCACTGTTGTTGGCATTAAAGAGATTCATCCAAAGATGAAAATTCTCACTCTCATGTCGTTCCAAAGTTGTTCTTCCGTGGAACACAAAAGAAGATTTATTTTTAATTTTTTTTAATGGGTAAGCTGTTTTTGTCTATATACTGTAGCGAAAGTCAATGGGTGTCCAAAGAACACAATTGACTTGCACAGAACATGATATTATTTTTCAAAATATATTTTTTTGGAAGAAAGTTTCATACATGTTTGGAATGACTTGAGGGAGAGTAAATAATAGGGGCTTTTGCACCAGAGGAACCTTTTCATAGTTCCTAGAACTATTGGCCGAATTACCCGGATTTTGCCATGTTCGCACAGCAGGAACTAGGAACGATTTTAGTTCTAGGAACTCCTTTTGGGGGAACTAAATGAGCTCCTATTTAAGAGTAGGGTCTAACCAGCACTATAGGAACTACCAGTGACGTAAGTGTATGTTGGTTGGCCAAACGCACGCGAAACACCAGCACCCACCATTTTTAAAAAAGCCGTGTACACACAGTTCATAGCCTATATATTTACTCCACAAACTAACTCTATGAACATGGAAAACAATGATAGATGGACCTCTCGAGTTAAGGAGAAAATCCAACGCAACTTTGAGGGGACTAAGTGAAACATGATTGTATTTCTGCTCAGCCAGTGACACTGGACATCAATCACATGGCAAACGCTACTGTTTTTTTCATAGACTGTCTTCTTTCTTTGTATAACAGTTCTATCTAATAAGATAGATATTAGACAGGCTGTTAAAGAAATCATAACTAATGAAGACGGAGAATGTGAGCATTGAGTGCTCAGGCTCTGGCATTCTCAGCGCTGTCAAAATAAAGGTCTGCCACACCGTCAAAATAAAAGTCACAACAACAAGCGCAGCTTACGTCACTTAATAGTTCCTACTGGCAGTGCGAATGCAACCAGGAAAACGGCCCTAGGGGAACTATTAGTTCACAGAGAACCACCCTGGTGGCTAGTTCCAGGGTGGCTAGTTCCTAGAATTAAGTTTCTAGGAAACCCGGTGCGAAAGCCCCTAATGACAGAAGTTTCATTTTTGGATGAACTTTCCCTTTAAGAAGAACCTTTTCAGTGCTGAATTTTTGTATAAAGCACAAAATGTGTATGTGCCAACTGAATTGCTACACTTGGGAGATTTTTTTTTTTGTATTGGGTGCAAAAAGTGGGTGGATTATATTGAGAAGTTAAGTTGTTAGTTAACCTCAACAGACTTGGTTATTGTTGCTGCCTTTTTCCTCTTGAAATGTTAGAGTGTGCAAAACCTATGCCAAGTCCAAAGACTGATTGGAGTTATTTGCTGGGTGTTATTAAGAGATCCTTATTATTTCCTAATAATGCAATAAAGTTTTAAACAAAAAAAACAAAACTATTTTTTCCCCCCATTTTATATATTTTGAATTTATCTGGAATTGCTAATGTACTGATGCTATGCAATTGCTACTATCTTTGTAATAAAATCACAACAATGAAGCTATTAAATACACACGTCTTCCATAATCAAGTGATAAAAATTATATTTGTGGTAAAAAACCAAAACAAAATATAGACAAATCTTCATCTCATTGGATTGGGTCCTATACTTTTCCACCATCTTTGTTGGACTGTGTCTGCAAATGGATTGTAGGGCCGATTGAACAATATGGGCCAGAACCGAAGTGTTTGAGTTGTGAGTTCGGCACAAAATCATTGTCTAAATTTGTTCAATTAGTGCAATGCGACATCAGAGAAGCTCCTTGCAACCAGATGGAAGCTTAAAGAACGATCATTAAGAGAAGAACAGAGTTTAGCATCATTGGCTGGGTTGGAAAATCCTTAAGAGATCGACAATGTAAAACAGCCTTCGTGGGCAGGCAGCCACAAGTCAAATTCAAAAAGGATGGGGTATTACTGGTAAGCACTGCGGTTCTAATGAAGGAAAACAGGATGTGTTAAGAAAACTTATAGTGGTGAAATTACTCTCACTGTCATTTAAGTTGACAAATCTGACTAAAAAAAGACAATTCAGCATGTAACAAATTTTTGGTATTTCAGTTGTTTGCACATGTTGAATAAGCTGTACCTTTTTTATTCTCGAATGATGAGATTATGTAGAACTGTTTTCAAGACCTCCTGTTTGAACAGACCATAGAAACCAAATAGGGCTATATGATGGTTAATTTAACATAACTAACAACATTTAAATATTGATATACAGACAACACTCAAATTTCAACTCAACTGAATGTTAGATGATAAAATTCCAGGTGTGGTTTTTGTGATATTACTTTGTGTTATTGAGGTGTGTTTGCCTTATTATCTGATATCTAAGGATATTTTTTTAAGAACAGATTAATTTCAAAATAATGTTAATTTTAATATATCAGTTATCAGCCATAACAATAATAATAATAATAATAATAATAAAAGATTGCTGAATTTGTTTTTGGTCAAATCTTTTTTATAACAATGCATCACTTGAAATATGCTATAATATTTATGCTATACTGAATGTACGCTATATAGGCTATGTTTTGACAAATGAAAACATAAGGACTTTTTTAAAGTCACACTGGATAAGAGTGTCTGCTAAACTATGTTTTCATCTATGATTCATTGATAAACAAAAGTGCTAGGTGATGTGATTTTTTTTTAACTTTATTTAACTACAAACAAGTAAAATTGAGTTGATTTGTATAAAGCAGGGTTTTTTAGAACATAAGGGAAAACAGTCATAAAAAAAATATTACCTTTATGTGATAAAAATAAAAGGGACATTAAAAGGCAAATGGGACATGCAGTTGATTCCTCTGAATGGGTCCCAGGGTATTGATTGTAGAGAAGAACTCAACTGCTGATGAAACCAAGAAGATCTAAGGCAAGGAAGGAAATGAGAACATCACATTCTGGGTCTTTGAAATGCTCCAAAAACATTTTGATTTACATGAGTGATACACAGTCCAAGAATGAATCCCATAATAGGACACATGAGCATGAAGTAAATTGTATTATACATAACTTCAATGGTGTGCTGTTCTGTTTTTGACTGGGTTCAAGTACAGGAAGTGTCATGTGGTATTTTAATATGCTTTTAAAACTGAAAAACTCGCCCTTACCAAATCCCATCTGATAAATCTAGGATCACTTAAAAAGGGCCCTCATTGTCATCTGATCAAAACTTAGCCGGCCTTTTTTTTTAAAAACTAAAGCTTTGGTAGCACATAAAAAGACCAACTGGACCCATAAGATTCATGCGATTTAACTTTCCACATAAAAAGCCGTCTATCTCCATTAAAACAGAGCCAGGTTTAAGCCTCACATAGAATACTCCAGCTTGTAGTATCTATCTAAGTTGGAATTGGGGGGCATCTGGAACTCATTGGAGGAGATCTCCCTTGCCCTCCACTTGCAGCTTCCCACTGTCGTCCCTAAATCCCATCTGAGAGCCGCCTTGGCAAGGCAACTCTCTGACCCAGCAGCTTAAGTCACTCCTTCTTGTAAAATGTTGGAATCAGCTCTTCGAAGGAGCACTCAGAAGCACACTTTAAATACTTTGAGGAGATTTAATATCAAGTCCATTATGGCCTTTCTGGAGCCTAGTAAATAGTCAATTAGTGGATAATTCTGATTCGATCCACATGCGGCCAGATCCGCTGGGGCGACCGGACAGCTTTGCATTGAGTGGGCCCCGCTAACACTCTCGGGATGAAAAAAGGGGGCGACTGAAATGGGAGGGGCACCAGATGGAGCCCTTTTTGTGCCTCACCTGCCCATTGCAGCAGGCATAAATGCTGTCAAGTCTAATGCTAAGTTGCTTTTTGCACTTTCAGTGACTTTGGAATAAAAAAGAAATCATAATCCCTCAAGCTGGAGTTGTTTGTGGTCTTGCTGCATTGGAACGGAGGGGGGTTGACTGATCTTACACAAGAGGGTGGGCTTCAGGAAGAGGGCCAAATTGGGAGATTCAGAGGTCCAACTCAAGGCGGCATCCCTTGATCAAAAGGTACATCTGGTCGACTCCAATAAAACATAAACCCAACTGTAGAAAATTGGGGTCCAACATTACTGAGTGGCTTTGGATAAAAGGACCAATAAAAATTAATAATTGTATTATATACATACCGCGGATTAGAGTTTGCTAAAGAAATGGTGGATGGATTAATCTTTTATCCATTGGATTATATGGAGGTCTTTGAGCCTGATATATAGTGTGCCACAATGGCAGAAGAACACAGACAACAAACAAGCTCAAATTTGGGGCTAATTTCTATAAAAGGCTGTTTAACGAATCACAACAAAGCTTCGCAAAGTGAACAATGTTGATATGTATCCAAATACATACTTCACTGAAATACAAACATATTTATATTGAAAAAACAAAAAAAACAGGATATGATGAAAACAGGATCATAAAAACAGATGGGGTAGGATTTGAGGACTGCACATGCATAGACTTCACATTACTTCATTATTGCATCACATTTGCTAGCAAACTAATGATTTAGCATGTGAGCCTGTGCATGTGTAGTAAAGTAAAGAGCGAGTTCTGGATGGCAAATTAGTGTTTTCAAAGCGCTTTCATGCACTTCAATACTCCACCTCTTCGTTCTCAACAGAGTTTTTGTTGGGTCAAGACAACCAATCAGCTGTTAATACGCCAAGGGCTGCCCCTTTCACAAGCCCCCAATCTTAACACAGCATCCTAGAGTGTGTGCACAAGAACAAGAGGGAAAGAAGGAAGTGTTGCACCGAATAAACCAACCAGTGAGAGGGTTTTTGCAGCATACACATGACCTATCAAGCGACCAATCAATGATTAAAGTAGCCGAGTCTGCAAGGACAAAGGTCAAAGGAAAGAGATCCGATTCTGCAGTCACATGACCACAATCAGGATTTATTTATTTATTTTTATTTTTTTTGAAGGACAAAGTGTAGCATTTGGTCTTGAGGGGACCTCCTCAAGTAAATTGCATCTTAGTGATGAGATTGAGATTACAACAGCGGATTCCTTCCTTCCACAAGTCTTTGACTCCCACATCAGCACTCCTTTAAAGGCATTAGTCATTTAAGGAAGTGGAAAACCAATTTGTTTAAGCTTGAGGCACTGTTTATGCTTACCTCACTTGTACCAGTTCTGTTACTACAGCACATATTCAGTTTATTTGACCAAAATAACAAATGAAGTCAAGACTTGACAGAAAATACTCAACAGGGGCTGTCTAGAGTGGATAGTACTTTGCTTTAATGAATAGGGGACAGGTCTATTCAAATAGACAAGGTATTGTGTATAAGGAGAGGTGCAGAATGGCTGCCAGTTTTCAACCATCTAGAGTGCCAATCCCCTCTACTGGCTGAACACTGTTACTGCAGAACCATGCAGTTAGACAAATAAGGTTGTAAAATCATAATTTAATAACTGCGTTTCTTTGGCTAACATTCTTTAAAGTTATTGGCTATCCATAATAAACAAAATAATGAAGAACAGGATTCTCAGTGCAAATGTAATGTTAAGTTAAAATAGATCCTTCACCCAAAATTAAAAACTCTGTCATCATTAACTCATGTCGTTCAAACCCAAATACAAAAAAAGATGTCATTCAATCAAAGTCAGTGGGATCCAATGTTGTTTTGGGCCCCACTGACTTTGTATGGACAAAAACAGTTTAAACAATCTTTAGAATATGTTATTTTGAGTTCCGCAGAAGAAAGTAAGTCATACAGGTTTGAATTGACATGACGATGAGTAAATATTGACAGAACCAGATGACTGTGTCTTCCAGAATCACCTTTGCCACTTTAATGTTGTTACCAGGAGAGGCTGGCAATCCCATACCCTGCGAGTAAAGATTTGGGATTAGCCTGGAAAAAGCAACTGCAAAGCCTTAAGCTAATTCATTTGTCCTCTTTAAAATCCCAGAGAGAGATTCTCTGCCTCCCGAGACCTCACCTACGGTTGATGCCTACGCACAGATCAAGTGTTTAGTTTGACAAATACAGCTTACGGAAGATCAGGTCACCAGTGCCTGACAGAGCAGGTAGAGGGGATAAGACCATCGAAAAGTGATTGCCTGGCTAAAGGAGGAGGAGGACCACAATACAACCTTGTTTGTCATTTTACACGCTTTGCCAAGCAAAGCCTATAATGCTAATTAGCCAGTTACACCGGGCAAATAAAAATAAAACTAAAGCAGATTGGATTTGTGAGTCATCTGCCACGTCCACCTGTGGGCTTATTGGAAAACTCACAGGTTCAGGATAGCAACATACGCAATCAGTTTTATCATAGAATCTAACACGTAAAAGGAACAAGGTCTATGTTCTGGATGTAGATGTAAAGTGCAAAAAAAATAATTCAGATAAACCGTTGTGGAAGAAAGCATACACTAAACTAGCTCATTTTGCGTAGAGAAACGTATATTAGCTTAGCATTAGATCCATAATACAGAAAGTAATTACTAACATTCTTTCAAAAACAACCTTGAGACTAGATGTCTCACTGTACAAAATTATCTTCAATACCTGTATATAAAAAAACTGGGAGATGAAGAGTATGAGTTGAACACAAACAAAATTTGAATTTGCCAAAAGGACAAATGGACTTTCCAGGGGCCACTGGCCAAAACCGATGCCAACTTGTGGCACTGTAAGTGCCCTAAGCCCGAGATGGAAGGCAAACTAGAGGATTAAGGTCCTCAGTTAAGGCTCAAAGAGTCTTTACAGGTGATTTGAAGCTCATCCTTGCTGGCTTACGTAAAGCTGTTCTGAGCTGATATGGCATCTTGGTCAGAACAGGTGTTTACTGCTTCATGCTGACAAGTTGAACTAAAAAGTGGGTCTGTAGAGTGGCTATACAGGAAAATGACATGCTCTAAAAGGTCACAGGATACATTCATTTTTCTATATCATAAAAACAAATGGAAGTAAAGTTAAATTAAAACAGTAATGTTTAAACAATATTTATGTATTTCTCAAAGCCAGTGGTTTCTGAGCATTCACAGAAATGTATGTTCAACATCAAACCTGAATCTCAGCTAGGGATTTTCTGCTCAGTCTTGTGGAGGTGACCTTTGGTGCCCTCAATTTTGTTTTGACTCCCTTACAGAGGTAATGAGGGAAAACCAAGGTAAGATTACAAATACAGGTAACACTCAGAGGATAAGGGAAGCACACAATATTACAGCTGCATTGATGTTTCTACCTTTGACGAGCAACCGAGCAAAACAGATAAAATGGCAATTCACACAGACGTCTGCATTCAGGTTCGGAATGAAGTGTGATAACACCTTTAACCTGTCGTGCTTGGACACCACTGAAACACTGCAGGAATGGTGGGCATGTGAAGAACGCATGAAAGGTCACAAGATTAGTGTCAGGTCATGCTGTCGTTGTCATGATCAGTACCAGTGCACACATTATCTTTCTCATGCCCCTATATGGCTCAATAAGCCTTAACTTCTGTACTGTGGTTGGTTGTATATTAGTGGAAGGGCTACGCAAACAAAGCTGCCAAGGTAAGACCACTCTATATGAGTTTGAAAAGCCCTAAGAGAGCAGAAAATGTTGTTCCTGTCATTTGTTTCTGTTTAGTGCCTTTGATATGGCTTAAGGATAGGTGAAACAAGTGAAACGGCTACTGAAGCAAGAAGGGCCTTCTTAAATTTCTTAACTTCTGCAGCTGCCCACATCTCTCTTACAATGCGGCACTTCAATGAGCATCATTCTCACTGAATTTAAGAAAAACATCCACACACAAGAAAAACATAACGTGCTGGGTAGGTCTGCCTTGTTATGAAGGTAATTATAATTATGATAATTTAGTGTCTAAAACAACATGGTTGGTTATAAGTGGCCTCAAATAGTTCCTGACGGAAGCTTTTTCCTAATTCATGAAGACTGACCTTTATTTCAGGCAGCTGCTTAGTATAATATATAAAAAAACTAAAATAAACAAGCTGGAAAATAAGACCAGATGATCTACCTTTTTTTTTTTTTTTTTTGCTAAAGTAGTTTCTCAAGTAGGTACTCAAAATACAGTACCTCTGAAGACTCTTTAGAAGTGTAAAACATCAGACGGATGTATAAAAAGGGAAATATGCTGCAGGCGGTGGAATCAGCACTGAGAATGAGATGCTAGTTTACAGACTGTTCTCTGATGGCACAGATAACTGTCTGCCACCCAAGACAGCAAAGCTGATTACTTTGTAACAAACACAAAAAAGACCGTCTGGATTCTGTTTCTGCAGCTGGTATCTTCTCTTAGATGTTTTGGACTTTCAAAGCCATGTTAAAAACATTAAGACAAAAATCAAAAAGTATTTGTACATGTTTTGGCTAATCAATAAGTAGAGATTTCTAAGTCAGCACGCCATTCAAAATTAAAAGGTGGAGGGAATTTTGGACTGATATACAAGTTATATATAAATGATTCAGTTAATTTAAAGTGCCCCTATTATGGATTTTTGAAAATTACCTTTCATGTAGTGTGTAACATAGCTCGAAGTGAAGGAAAACATCCTGCAAAGTTTTAAATCTGAAAGTGCACCGTATATAAAGTTATTGTCTCTCAAAAGTAAGAGTCGACTCAGAGTCAATTAAATGAGTCGTTTGTAAACCAAATCCCAATCCGTTTCGTTGTGACGTCACAACGAAACATTAGCATATTGTCCGCCCACTTATTGCGTGTGCAGACGCCAGGGAAAATTCATTTTTTCAACAATACCACAGCAGTACAATCTTTTGTTGTGTTCCTGTCATTTTATTGACGACTGCTTCTCAAACCTCAGGGAGTTTAATGCAGGATTCACAAAACGCTTGGTCTTAAAATATGGATCAATGCCCAGTTTATTTGGACCAGCTTGCTCCTCTGTATCTCAACCTGTAAGTATGATTAATAATTGATGTTTATATTTTCTAGCGATCGTTCAAAATTCTTATTTTTGTATGTTATGTTGTGTAACGTACATGTCTGTATGTCTCCTGCAAACTGGCCAACTCACGTTTCTTTAGTTCTGTTATTCAGATGTGGGTCCAATATTGTCTAAAAATGTGTCGATTAATGCAGCTTGTCTGTCTTATTACTTGGAGTAATGATCAAGGATGGAGCATGATTTTTGTTTACAGAGTGTAATGCATTATCCGTTATTCACGTTTGTGCTCGGCTAGCATGGGAGTTTACAACATAGCTGTGGGCCCGGTTCCCTTACATAACTGTAAAACAAACTTTTTTCTTCCTCTGCGTTTTTATTATTACAGTAGAGTGGAGCTCTGTCTGTATAGTAATAGGATGTTAAGATGCTAGTCCGCGCTGACTAGTTGAAGTATTCTCTCTGTAAACAGTAAACACCCATTGTACTGTCAAACAATGATATAGCCATTTTTTACTTTGTTAATAGTTATGACACAGAAAAAGTCTGTACACATCTGGCCTAAATGTTTATCTTATGTTAGAGGTTTTCAGCTTCGCTTGGCATTCTGATACAGTTCCCACAGTAGCACCTACATAAAGTATAACAATGACGCTGCTATCACGTCTTATAAATAACACAAACTAAGGTGACATTTACCATATAGAAATGTCGTACTCCAGACGTGATTGAGAATCAGTTTCTGGTTGATCGACTACTTCAGACGTTTCATCGTTGGACTCTGGCTTGAATTGATACGGTAAAATCGATGCTATCTTTTCTGTCCATACACTGTATACGTCTTGCGAATTGATAGCTGTCATTCAGTTACGGCAATGGGCGCGCGGTGCGTGCAGTAGACCAATCACAAAGGATTGGGCCATCTGACCAATCAGAGCAGTGTAGGCTCATGGAAAGGAGGGGTTTAGAGAAACTGATTCTTTGAACAGCTTCTAACGAATCGTTTACAAAACAGAGAACTGATGTGAAATTAAATGTATATTATGAGAAAACAAAGTGTTTTTTGACCTTGCATGCATTTAAACCTGTTGTAGAAGACTCCCAAAACAATATTAGAACCTTAAAAAAGGCATAATAGGGGCACTTTAAAAATCAAACTGTTCTATATTCAAAAATTATTTAAAAACAGAATAAAATCTAAAAGTAGAATATAAATAAAACTAAAATAAATATAATGTATAAATACACTGTGTTCCAAATTATTATGCAAGTGACATATCAGTAAGATTTCAGTACAATAAACATTCAGATTTTAGTTTTTCTAAGAAACTGTTTGTTTGTTTATTTATCCATGTCTTATTAGATAACTGGAATCAATCTCAGACAAAATAATTTGCCAGATCTATGGAAACCCTACTTAGAGGTTGTTCCACATTATAAAGCAAGTCGCAGTTCTAATGCAATATGGGAGGAAGAAAGATCTTTCTGAAGATGAAAAGCATGAAATGGTCCAATGTTGTGCAAAAGGCATGAAAACAACTAATATTGTGTGAAACTGAATGGAGATTATCGAATTATCATAAGATTTGTGAGTGATTTAGAGCACAGCAGAACTCGGTCAGATAAAGGCTTATTAAGGAAAGTTCCTGTCAAAAAAATTAATTGTATTAAAAGGGCAGCTATTAAAAAAGCTAGTGTTGAGCAGCAAACAGGTGTTTGAAGCTGCTGGTGTCTCTGGAGTCTCAAGAAGCTCTCCATGCGGACTAGCAGTTGTGCGTAAAGATGCATTTTAGCCACTCCAAATCAAATCCCACAAAGAGAAACATTTACAGTGGGTGTAGAAATACATGAAGACTCATTTTTAAAAAGTTTTATTTACTGACTAATGCCTTACTACAATGGATGGTCTAAATGGATGGATTTCTGGATGGTTGGTGAATGGCCACCACGTTCCAACAAGACTGCGACATCAGCAAGGAGCTGGCGGGTGATGATTTGGACTGGAATATTGGGAAGTGAGATGGAGGGTATTAAAATGACTTTTGCAAGATATGTGGAGTTCATAACTGGCCATTTTCAGTTATGGTATAAAAAGGAGGATAGTGCCTTCTGAAATACAATGCACTATGCACTATCCCATACTGCAAAAAAACACCACAGCAATAAAACTGTTTGAAAATGTATTTCTACACCCACTGTAAATGTTTCTCTTTGTGAGGTTTGATTAGTGGTGGCTAAAATGCATCTTTACCCACAACTGCCAGTGTGCATGGAGAGCTTCTTGAGACTCCAGAGACACCAGCAGCTTCAAACACCTGTTTGCTGCTCAACACTGGCTTTTTTTATAGCTGCCCTTTTAATACAATTAATTTTTTTGACAGGAACTTTCCTTAAGCCTTTATCTGACCGAGTTCTGCTGTGCTCTAAATCACTCACAAATCTTATGATAATTCGATAATCTCCATTCAGTTTTCACACAATATTAGTTGTTTTCATGCCTTTTGCACAACATTGGACCATTTCATGCTTTTCATCTTCAGAAAGATCTTTCTTCCTCCCTGTATTGCATGAGAACTGTGACTTGCTTTATAATGTGGAACAACCTCTAAGTAGGGTTTCCATAGACCTGGCAAATTATTTTGTCTGAGATTGATACCAGTTATCTAAAAAGACATGGATAAATAAACAAACAAACATTTTCTTAGAAAAACTAAAATCTGAATGTTTATTGTACTGAAATCTTACTGATATGTCACTTGCATAATAATTTGGAACACAGTGTGTGCACATATGATAAGGTATGGTACTACCTCAGCTCAACTGAGTGGTAAAACAATTAACTTTCCATAGAAGGTTGATATATCATCAAATTTGGCATGTTGTACTAACATGCTTCCATATCTGATAGAAAATCTGACCTTTTGACAGACTGTACAAAGCATGAAAACACATTCCTCCCTACAGAAGAATGTACTTTAATAGCGAAATCAACCATGACAACCATGACACTTACTGCTGAAAGTGAAACTGAACTTCAACATGTCAGTACATTTCGTCATTGACATGGCATAAGACACACCATCTAAGATAAATAAACAGCATTATGTCAATCCCTTGCATAAACTAATGACAAAGAAATCCAATTACACAACCTCTTAACCTTTAATTAACAAAGAATCTTGGGACAAAGGAAATGAGACCCACTCAGGTCAAGCAAAAAACACTACAGAGTGAGAGTGACAGCGAGCAAACAAGATTGCATATAGCATAATAACTCTCTTTGTTTTTTCACATGGTCTTTTGTTTTCAACTTTCCTTGTAAATTCCTGCTGGTTTGGAGACACCAGTTTGATATTTCTTTGCTTCTTGTAGGCATGCTGACTAAGTTTTCCCTCTTCAATTAGGCACTTTTTCCAAATTACTGACCCAACTAACATGGAAAACATTCTTACATGCTGTATTCACACTCATCTAGGTCATACTGTCAATTCTCAAAGAGGTCATATTCTTAGTGACCTTTGTTTATGGTTCATGCCTATATCTTATCATTTTCCAGACAAATTCCAACAATGCAAGGCATGCCAGGTCAGGTACGGCGTGGTTTGGAATCTGACACAGATGGATATCGAGAACGACTAAGAATGTGACCCTTAAAATATCAAAACTTGATATTAGACCAGAATAGGTGCGCAGTCAGCTGACTTGAAATGATCTTTGGTGCATTACAATATAATTAATTCACAATCACTGGTTACAAAATATCAAAATCATGGGCACATAATGCTTAGCTAGTTTATTCCTCATCTTTTTAAACAGCATTACTAACTGAATGCACGGTGGCTGGTTGACACATTTTGTTTATTTGCACGGCTGTGTCCATCTAAAAAAAAAGGGGGAATTTGGCACCCATAATCATAGCCAGTTAAAGGATTAGTTCACTTTAAAATGAAAATTACCCCATGATTTACTCACCCTCAAGCCATCCTTCAAGTGTATATGACTTTCTTCTTTCTGATGAACACAATGGAAGTTGTATTAATAAATATCCTGATGTCCAAGCATTATAAATTTATAATGGCAGTGAACGGGACCAACGAGTATGATGCTCAAGAAAGAGCATCCATCCATCATAAACATACTATATATAACAAACAGATATTTTACTTTATAACTTGTTAAATATGGATATTTTTCTTACACAAACACTTAGCTTCAGAAGGCCTTTATTAACCCCCGGAGCCGTGTGGAGTATGTTTATGGTGGATGGACGCACTTTCTTGAGCTTCAAACTCGCTGGCCCCGTTCACTGCCATTATAAAGCTTGGACGCATCAGGATATTTATTAATATGAGTCTGATTGTGTTCATCAGAAAGAAGAAAGTCATATACACCTATGGTTTGAGGGTGAGTAAATCTTGGGGTAATTTTCATTTTAAAATGAACTAATCCTTTAACATTGCTGTGTGCCAAAACAAGAATCAAGGTACAGTTGGCTCACTAAAAAGTTTAATAATCAAACCACCATGAACAACATCCCCATGACTCCCATTACACCATGTTTGCTGCAGCAGACAGATGAACATTGCTGCTACGAAAAAAGCTTATTTATAAAGCAAAATTTAAAATCTCAAATCACTTATTCTTATATTTAAAGCTCCAGTGCAAATGCGTGAAAACAACAACAAAAAATGCATCACTTGCTCTTTTAGGTCACGTTCTCTAGGCCACTGTGATTCGTTTATAAATTAGCTAAAGGGCAGGAACAAGTCGGGTAAGTTGCTCTATCCCCCAACTGACGCAACAGCTTGTCTCTTTCAATTCTTCATTCTCATCCGGATTGAACTAGCAAACATCCTTGTGTCACAAGAGTGGACTAGCACAGAGTGTCTAAAGTGCAGGCTTAGTTAACATCCTGTCAGTGTCCTAAACATGCATGACAAACAATCTGTTTGTGCACAAAGATGATTGAAAAAGCATGTTGTGAACTCAAAACTATAAATAATAAATCCATCAGTGGTCAGTTTTAGCTTGTTGAAGTTTTTAAGTGCACGGAGGACAGTTATTACCAAAATACGAGTATATGAACCAGAAATATTCCTGTAACAAACAATAATTTATAAATGAAAGCATCACGTAAGCTGTTGAAAATGGATGAATGACACTAAGACAATATACACACTCTTAGTCCCTCTTCGTGAGAAAAAAGTATTAATAGTATCGTTAGTGACAGGCGGCAGTCTCTGCGATGAATCACTTATTCATATTTATCTTGTGCTTAAAAGTGAGAAGGAAATATTGACACAAAATTAACTGTTTATTAATGGTGTTAATCTAAATCAATCAAACGTTGACCTGGAAAACACTTTTGGTGAAGCCTGAAAAAAAAAAAATCTGACTAGATATAGGCTTGGTGAAGCCTGTAGGAACATACATTTCTAGCCTCTCCCCAAACTCACAGCTACGCTCATGTCTCCCTGCTCCCCACCCTTGTTTGCTCTTTGGATTACTCTCATAGCTTCTGCCCCTATTGGTCTTTGTGCTGTGCGTTTGTTTATGCACTGTGAGCACAAGACTGAGAGAGCACACAACTCTTTTGTTCAAGTGACAGCATGTGTGAGAAGGAGAATCCTTAGGCTTTCACTGTTCTTTAGCAGTAACACCCTCACTGCCATTAGCAATCTGATTGCTAATATAAAACATCACTCTAAACTTTGCGTTTTAAAGTGGCTCAACTGTTAGTCAGGTAAATATTGGCTGTCAGCAATTAAATTTTTGTTCATGAGCAAGATTAAGTGGAGCTATGAAGCCACAGGCTATTGTATGCAGAGCGCAGCAGAGGAGGAGATATCCATAACATGGAATTGCGTGACTCACAATCATTTTTATTCCTTTGTCATCAGAAAAACAATAACTGTTTGCTGTTGAAAATCAAAGAAGAGCAAACATGTCTTGCCGTGTGAAGGAAACACTGCTCCTGATCTCACCTCTACTGTCACTAATAAACATACTGGGATATTGAGGCTCGATTTTATTCTTTAAGGATTAAACACTGTAGTCACATGGACTATTTTAACAATGTCTTTACTACCTTTCTGGGCCTTGAAAGTGGTTATGACATTGCTGTGTATAGGGAGGTCAGAAGATCTCGGATTTCATCAAAAATATCTTAATTTGTGTTCCGAAGATTAATGAAGGTCTTACGGGTTTGGAACGACATGATGGTGAGTAATTAATGAGAGAAATTAAATTTTTTGGTGAACTAACCCTTTAACCAATTATTATAGTTATTACCAGCTATTATAACTTTAGCAAAAAAAAATTCTGTGAAAATTGCTATATTTTTTTACAGTGTACATTTTTAAAAGGATAGTTCACCCAAAAATGAAAATAATCCCATGATTTACTCACCCTCAAGCCATCCTAGGTGTATATGACTATCTTCTTTCAGACGGACACAATCCGAGATATATTTAAAAAATATCCTTAGTCCTCCAAGGTTTACAACGGTTGTGAATGGTAGGCCAAATTCTGAAGACAGAAAAAATGCATCCATCCATAAAAAAATGAATATATACGACTCATAAAGGCATTTTGAAGCAAAGGGATGCGTTTTTGTAAGAAAAATATCCATATTTAAAACTTTTTAAATTCAAATAACGAGCTTCCGGCAGACAAAGGTACGCATACTGCGCACGTCAATTTGGGCGGAAGAGCAACCTTTGACCTGACGCGATGACGTACGCGAAGGTGCAGAGGAGAGAGCAAAACAAAACATTGGTCACGAATTAGAAGTTTAAAATAAGAAATTTTAAAGAGAAATGTCGGAGGATTTCGATATAAGACAAGAGGAGCTTGAGTTTGTTGCCCAGCCGTATTTGTTTGAACCATGAGAGGCGTCTAAGCTTACAATACTCCTACATCCTGCGTCATACATCGCGTCAGCGGATTACTCATTTGGCGCAAGTCGATTTACGCATTCTGCGTGCGGTCTTTCGCCGGAAGCTAGTTGTTTGAATATATGGATATTTTTCTTACAAAAACGCATCCCTTCGCTTCAAAAGGCCTTTATTAACCCAAGGGAGTCGTATGAATTACTTTTTTTATGGATGGATGCATTTTTTCTGCCTGCCATTCACAACCATTATAAACCTTGGAAGACTAAGGATATTTTTAAATATATCTCGGATTGTGTTTGTCTGAAAGAAGATACATAGATCATATACACCTAGGATGGCTTGAGGGTGAGTAAATCACCCTCATCAAAAAGAGAAATTCAATTTTTCTGTGAACTAACCCTTTAACTGTGAGTAAAGCTAAAACTTTACCATACACAGGGAAAACATTTTAACATTGTAATATATGTAATTTTATTGTAAAATGTTTGGATTTGTAAGTTAAAATAAGAATTACAATGTAATATATAATATTTAACAGGACAACACAAGTACTTTTACAGATAGTAACTGTTAAATGTTTTTCTGTAAAAATAAAATATATTTTTTTATTGCAAGTCACCTTCAAATTTACGGTGGAAAAGGACATTCCCTAATCACATCTGATTATAATTTATTTAACCAGTTTTGTATACTTGTACATAAATGTACATACATGATAAAATAAATAAAAATAGTTCAATACACTGTAAAAAATGTAGTTAAATGTAAACTAAAAAAAGAAAATCAATTTACAAAATATATTATATATATAAAATAATCTATAAAATATTATGTTTAATATAATATTTTGTGTGTGTTCAAATTTGTATTTTCTGCAATAGTAATCAGGATTAAAATACCAGGAGATAAATTTGGGCCTAAGAAGTTGTGCTGGTCTAGAAGGATCACTGTGTGCTGTCAAGAAGATGTTAGCTAACACTTATGAAACAACAAGTCAAGCCCCCCTAGGAAACCATGTTGTTTTAGACACTCAATTAGTTTTGGGGGGTCAGCAATGTGTGCTTTCTTTTCCTTGCCTCTCCAGCAAGACGTCCTCATAATCTTCCCTTACACACTTTAAAACTCCCAAATCCTCCCAAGTACGCCAGACCACAATAGATTGCCTTGGCACACAAAGCATTTTTTTGGGTGAAAACTGCTAGGAAAGACAAATGATTTGACTTGTACAAAAGAAAGATATTTGCTTGTGTTTGCATTGCTGATTGGTGGAGGCTTCCAGGAGTTTGAACAGCCGGTACTCTATCAGATGAGACTCAGAAACAGATGTCCTTGCACCATTTACGAAGAAAATAGGCAAGCTTAAACATCCACTTAGAGATAAGTAAATCTTCGCACGGCTCTCCCAAATCGTAAAGGAGAGTTCATCCATTTGAATAAATATAAAGAGGTGTGCAGAAGTGTTAGTGAACAGCACCCCCTGTCTGCAAGCAAATGAGATGTAAAATAATGGGGTGGGAATACATTTACTGATGGGGAAAAGAATGAAGTGCTGAAGTGAGCATGTCGGTGACACCTTGGCACTCCCAAAGAGGAAGGTAATTAGAAATGGCGCAACGATCCAATCGGCAAACTCGTGGATGCACCGGCCCTCCTCCCTCCTTCACTGCACAATTGGACACATGACTGGAGATGCACAATGGGGGGACTGAAGCCTCACGGGCAAAAAATTGGGTCACGAATGAAAGCCAATTAACAGACAATGATGGCGCATTCAAATAAAGCACCCTAAAAATGAGGGGAATGGTTATATCTGGGTCATATGACTCAACGAAGATAGTGATGTAGCTCTATAAGCATCCGTCCGAAAACGACAGGGTTAACAGCTTCAACCAAATCTGTGTTGATTTTACGTACCTCCCAGTGCACTGTGAGTGTGTACTACGTTCACACAGCTGGTGGAGACACCTCTAAAGCTCCCTTTGTGGCTCTGTCAATAATCCTGTTTGCCTTCTCATTATCCCAAGCTTTAACGCCTCCGACTCATTCCTAATTCTGCAAACGGCCTTCACAAAGACATACAGCTCAGCGGTGCTAGAGGATATGCATATGGCAATTATCAACATGTTCTCTTTTCTTATAGCAGTCCCTTTTCTCTGCTTGCCTGGGCTAATAGCATAAACACAAACATTAACACATAGGAAAGCAGGAGAGAGGATTGCGAGGGCTTCATCACATGATGACAGAATTGTTGTCACACAACCCCACTCGGGGCTTTAGGAGAGCTAAGTTCTTCAGCCAGTCCAAGCATGTGCCCTCTGAGGCTGTACAGAGCAAAGATGTCCTGCTGGTCATAACATACCAGCAGTACAGAGCCAGTGGGCTGCTATGAGGAGTTCAAAGGTTCATGGGTGTATGGTTGACATCACAGCTTAAATCGATGACCATGTTGGAGATGATTGAGCAGAATAAATGCCAGTTGTGAAGAACCTTATTTGCACATATTTGTGTCAAATAGAGACAGTTGTGCATCTTTGTTGTGACATGGTTAAAACCTGGCTGCAGTTAAAGATGTCTTCAGCTGTCTAAGTGACTATGAAAGGCAGGGTAAGGATATTGTAAACCTAAGCACATAAGCCAGACTATGCTGGCAAAACAGCAATGCTGTGGAGCATACTGCCATCTACTGGCTTTCAATGAATGAATGATTGAATAGATAAACGAGTAATTTAAAAACTCTATGAAATATATATAATGTATATAAATATAGATTTAAAATAGTTTTAAATGTATATAAAAATAAAATAATTTTTTAAATGTAGAAGCGTATACATATCTACGCAAACACACACACGCCTATTTTTTTTGTCTTTTTTTATTATACTTATTTGTCTCATTATTTATTTGTCTAATATATACATACTACCCTGCTTACTTAGATGGAGACACCAACTATTCAACAATATTATTGATCTGACTGCATTGACACTATTGTATGAGAACTGAACTGAGCTGGACGATGACATCACTGTTTTCTCCAGAGCTGCTGTATAGATAAATGAACTAAACAAATGACTAATGATTTTTAAAACGGACTTGAATCAACACTGAACTTACTTAAGCTGGACAATGACAATTTAGAGCCGCTGTACAGCCGAAACAAAATTTGTTACATAATTTTCCTGTTATCACTGTAAAACTTTAATACTATCTGTATTGTAAAAAGCACTATATAAATAAAGGTGACTTGACTTTGGTAAGATTGTTTTATGCTTTTAAAAGAAGTCTCTTCTGCTCAACAAGGCTGAATTTATTTGATCCAAATACAGCAATACATTTTTTTCAGGATTCTTTGATGAATTGGAAAGTTCAAAAGAACAGCCTTTATCTAAAATCTATTTATACACTACTGTTCCAAAGTTTGAGGTCAGAAAGATTTTTCCTTTTTTTTTTTTTTTTTTTTAAGAAATTCATACTTTTATTCAGCAAGGATGCATTAAATTGATCAAAAGTGACAGTAAAGACATTTATAAGATTACAAAAGCTCTCTATTTTAGATAGATGCTGTTCTTTTAAAATTTATATTCATCAAAGAATCCTGAGAAAAAATTTACAAAACTGTTTTCAACATTAATAATAATACATTCATGAGCAGCAAATAAGCATATTAGAATGATTTCTTGAAGGATCATGTGACACTGAAGACTGGAGTACTGATGCTAAAATTCAGCTTTGCCATCACAGGAATAAATTGCATTTTAAAATATATTCAAATAGAACACATTAATTTAAAATATTTCACAATATTACTGTTTTTGTTGTAGTTTGGAACAGATAAATGCAGCCTTGGTGAGCAGAGGAGTCTTCTTTTAAAAACATTATGCATTAAAGGGTTAGTTCACCCAAAAATGAAAATAATGTCATTAATTACTCACCCTTATGTTGTTCAACACCCGTAAGACCTTCGTTCATCTTCGGAATGCAATTCTTATATAAATGCAGTTCTTTTAGACTTTCTATTCATTAAAGAACAGCACAACTATTTTCAAAATTGATATAAAAAATATTTTTTGAGCACCAAATCAGCATATTAGAATGATTTCTGAAGGATCATGTGACACTGAAGACTGGAGTAATGATGCTGAAAATTCAGCTTTGCCATCACTGGAGTAAAATGTATTTTAAAAAGAAATTAAAACATAAAACAGTTATTATAAATTGCAATAATATTTCACTGTATTTTTGATTACTGTAAATAGATTCAGCCTTGGTGATCATAAAATAAGTTTTGAATGGTAGTGTATATACATATATGCAAATTACAATATAATTCTAAATATAAAAATATACTGTAGGTGCAAATCTGACTATAGTCAAAATGTCTTTCATATAAATACTCATTAAAACATGACAAACAGAAACTGAGAGGTTTGGTTTTCAGCAAACAAAATAGAAAAATGAGATGCTGAGTATGAGAGCACCCCAATCTCTATAAACATAATTGATAAAGCTTATCACTGCACTTTCCTGTGCTCTCAAAAACAATGCATTGTTGGGTGTGATTGCAAAGTCAAAGAGAAAGCAAACACAGGTCCTAGTGCGAATAGACGGCCACAATACATCAGAGCAGCTCTTTAATGTAACACCTGCTGTCCAGGTCTGCAAGCCATTGTGCCCCTAACAAGGCACTCAGGGGCATAAAAGTACAGTGCTCCATGGTCGCTTTTGTGGCCAGCTATGACTGTGTTTGCTTTCGAGGTGTTCTCCTGGTGCGACAGCGATGCTCTCATTGTAAGAAAGCCCATGGGCTTTGTGTGCTGACACGCAGAGGAAGGGAGGGAGCTGCAGATGCGTGAGTGTGTCTGGACCTCGGCCAGTGGAGCTTCTCAACAGCAAGAGGCACCTGTGCCGACACCTCCCCTTGTTATTTTACATAAGTAATCCCTCGCTTGCTAAAGCACACAAACATCTGAGCATGGATCCTTTCACCGCAAAAGTGTCTTTCATCCTTTTGGAAAATGACAACATTGACTTGTTTCCAGTTTCTAAGGTATCACCTCTGTTGTTGTTGTTGCAAAGATTCTGGCTTGGGGCTGTTCTGACACCATCTTGTTTTTTTGGGTGTGATTCCTGGTAGTAAGCCGGAAGATATTGAATTAAAAGTGATGCTATTTTATCTTTTTGACTTTGGAGTCACACCTGCTTCTGGTCAACTTCGATTTTACTGTGAGGAAACGTAACTTGTTAACAACTTCACTTCATAATAAGGTTACATTAAATAATGCATTAAGCATAATAAAACTAACAATAAACAAGACATTTATTTGTTAATGTTAATCTACATATATTAATACATTTTTAACATTTAATTTTGTATAAATTAACATTAATAAACTAATACTTATTATAGTAGAAAACAAAAGCAATGGCTTACATGCAATACACACACAAAAGACAAATATTAATGATTAAATTAATATTAGTCTAGATTAATAAATGCTTAAAAATAGTTTGTCATACAATGAATTAAATGAAGTTAATGAATTGAACTTTTGAAAATGTACTTTTGAATGATTAACTGAAGCAAAGTATGCGGTATTGAAGCTTAAATACAAAACAAAACACTAATTAATTATAAATTATTAGCCTATATTAATAAATGCTTTAAAATGATTGTTACCTGCATGTAAACTAATTAATTAACCAATATTAACAAATTGAACTTCATTGTAAAATATTACCTGCTATTCAGGCTAAGATAATGTCAAAATATATTGCAGCAGAAAGCTAGAGAAGCATAGAAACAAGAAAAAAGTCACAAGACATGGTTCAATGAAGTTGTAAAGATAAAAGTCAACTAACTACTCAGCAAAAAGCACTTCAAATTTGCGCTGAAAGCCATTCTTTAAACAGCCGTGCTTCCGATGACAATTCATTAGTTCTTCATAATTCATTCCATCTTTGTTGTACTGAATCCTTTGAAAACCTTGAGACATTTAGCACCGTTGGCTTGTGTCCACATGCTAAACTCCCAACTCTGAAAGGCCTTAAACCGGTTTCATCAATATGAAAATGAATACTACCAATCTTGGGTCGTGTTGAGCTGGATTAAAGGCAACAGGAATAAAAGTGCTCAAAAGAGGCTAAATAAACAGTTGCCTTTCTCATGATGCTTATGCACTGTGTAATGATGAGTCAGGGCAAGTGTTGAGTGTTGTGAAAGTGTGCATGCATAATTCACCCACCCCCTGTCTCTTACACAGTCTGTCTGTCAGCACACGAAGTGCCTCTGCTGTTCGGCTGCCACTTTGAAAGGCCTCTGAAGTCGCCTCTAGACACAGAGGCACGAAGGGGAAGGGTGCGTCTTAGTATGCGTGTATGTGTATAAATCCTGCATCGGAGCTGTCTCTGCCTGCACATTAGGGCAGATGTCTGTCAGCAGAGTTCATTTGCTTAAACAAACCGCCGTGGCACTCCACATGTGGCCCCCATTCATTAGCGTGGCACTTGAAACCCTGCGTGTTTTGACACACTGTGTCTTGGAGCTTCCAATATTTACACAACCACAGACCACCTACATTCTAGCAAGGCACACAAATGCGCTAACAGGCACACATACACACTTCTAAAGCATTCAATTTTCACTTATGTTTCCTTCACTCATTTGCAAGCTCTGACACTTAACCAGAGAGAGGAGGAGCCGGGCATTCTCTCACAGCCAGGAGATTTTTTTTTTTTTTCTCACACAAACCTTTACAAACAGATGTAGCATCCATCATTCTGGGCACTGGCAGCTGGATTTAACAGTAGACGATTGATTGGTTTCTCTGATGAAATAGCTATCGACTTGTTAAGAACATGCTTACTGTTTACTTAGTAATGGTGCTGTGGCACATTGCATATGTCAAAGTAAAAACCCTTGCATATGTGGACACCATAGAGAGACTCTGGCAATGTAATTAATATTATTATATAACACTTACACATTACTTAATGCATTCGGTATCATGAACTAACATTTTTTACTTAATTAACCTAGTTTAAGGTTAATTTATAAATAAATGAGTGTTCTTTGTTAATTCATGTTTGTTAATAATACATAACGTAAACTTAAACCACTTGAAATGTTAAAAATATTCTCATGTAGAAATTAACATTAACCAGGATTAATAAATGATGTAAAAATATTGTTCATTGTTATTTCACATTAATTATTGCATTAAAGGATTAGCTCATTTTCAAATTAAAATTAGCTAAAAAAGCTTTACTCACCCTCAAGCCATCCTAGGTGTATATGACTTTCTTCTTTCTGATGAACACAATCGGAGATATATTAATAAATATCCTGATGCATCCAAGCCTAATGTCAGTGAACAGGGTTCACGAGTATGAGCTGAAGAATGTGCCTCCATCCACATCAATCCATCATAAATGTGTACTCCACACAGCTCCGGGGGGTTCATAAAGGCCTTCTGAAGTGAAGCGATGCGTTTGTGTAAAAAAAAAAAAACCCAAAAACATATTTAACAAGTTATGAAGCAAAATATCTAGCTTCCACCAGACCGTCTTCCGTATTCTGCTTACGAAGAAAGTGTAAAACTCTCGCAGTTCAAAAAGCTTACGCTACATCCTACGCCTTCCCTATTCAACTTACGGACGCGATGCCAGTTTACACTTTCTTCGAACTTGAATACGGAAGCTGGTCTGGCAGAAGCTAGATATTTAGAGTCGTGTGGAGTAGGTTTATGATGGATGGATGTGGATGGAAGCATTTTTTTCCAGCTCATATTTGTGACCCCAGGTCACTGCCATTATAAAGCTCGGATGTGTCAGGATATTTATTAAAATATCTTTGTTTGTGTTCATCAGAAAGAAGAAAGTCATATACACCAAGGATGGCTTGAGGTTGAGTAAAGCTTGGGGTAATTTTCATTTGAAAGTTAACTAATCCTTTAACTAATTGCCTTATTGTTACGTGTTAACATTATTATAAAGTAGTAATTATTAGCATTGAAAATGACCTGCATTCCATCCAACCTCACAGAAAAAAAAACCCCAATAATAATGAATATAGTACTGTAACAATGAATATTAAAAATAACTTGAAAAACCTGAATAAATGAGGTAACCATTTTAAAAGTATGATTTCTAGATGTGAAAAAGTCATGTAAATTAATTAAAGCTTATATAATTCCATTGGTATTGTTATTTATCATAAAAATGCCTATGGAGTTTTATAAACTTTTCAAGTTATGCCAAGCTCTAAAATATTTTAATTGGGTAGAAACTGTTGTAAAAGTATATTTTCAAATATCCTTATCCAGTAAATCATGAACAACTTTGAATATTGTTGTGGACATTACGGGTTTAGAAATCAAAATGGTTGAGCGCCACTACTTAATGTAGTCAAAATATTTAGTAAATAAACAAAAAAGATAGGGTCGATATGTAGATATGCAGGTACAAGCCTGTGGAAGTCGCATGTGTATACAGTCATTTGACAGTTAAACTAGAAATTCTTTGAAAGGTTGTGTTTTGTTGTATGTGTTTGTCTTACTGTACTGCAACTTGCACTGAAAAATGCCTGCACTGCCCTACAAACAAAAATAATAAAGGGCCAGTATCTTTTTTTGAACATAGTCCAAACAAAGATAATCTTGCACACACACAGTGGAGTACAAGGGAAAGAACATGGGCCTTGTATTAAATTTATGACCTGCATCGATATCACAAAAAATAGCTTGTCTGCAGCATTCAGACAGCAGCAAATCACTAACAGCATGGAACATCTACCAACATGGCCCAGAGTCACTGATTTACCTTTAAACTCAGCAAGGAAATCATATTTAGCCCCTCAACATTCTTTGGTGAGGTAGGAGACAGACCCTTAAGAACATGATTATTTAGCACCCTGGGCAGGAAGGAGTGCTCTCTCCTCCAATAGGAGCCAGCGCTGGGGCTTATAGCATGGCATGAAGACCGCCAAGGCTCATAGCTCAGGTAATCCCCGCTACAATCAGTACAGAGGAGACAGTTCTCCCAGAGAAGTGAACTTCACAAGCCTTCCACCCAGCCTACAGCAAAATCAAAAACACATGGTGGAATCAGACAACTTTATAGGCACCTACATCACAAAACAAGGGGAATGTGAGGTAATATATATGAGCAGTCTAGCAATACCACAGCAGAAGAGGACAATGAAAGGCTGTTATCCATTGTCTGGCTCAATTGCTGTTGTCTGTGGCTCTTTACCAGACAGTGCTTTTACCCGAATCACGCAGAAAGAATTCAAATAAGTCTCTGTTCAATCTAAGCAATGGTCTGTCTGACTATTGGGAATCAGTTAGTTCCAAAAGGGTTTAAAACAAAGAGTGACTAGAGAAGAAAAAGCACATATAAATTCAAAAAACGTGTTACATTTGAAGTGCTGATTTACATAACTCTCTTCCTGAAACACTGACAGGCTGGAGTCCAG
>RJVU01011283.1:2076758-2103142 GCA_003731715.1 Anabarilius grahami | reverse complement strand
AGAAGGCAGTCTAGTTCAATATAAGGTCCATTAGCATCTCTATTAAAAAGTCAATTTTATTGATTCACTGATGTGTTTCAACAGCAATGTTTAACTGTATTAATGAAACAACTCATTATTACTCTCTC
Source organism: Anabarilius grahami (assembly GCA_003731715.1). Taxonomy (NCBI): domain Eukaryota; kingdom Metazoa; phylum Chordata; class Actinopteri; order Cypriniformes; family Xenocyprididae; genus Anabarilius; species Anabarilius grahami. Next base: position 2,103,014 of record RJVU01011283.1, on the reverse strand, counting down.
ATAATTAAGAAATCAATTTCCTACCAAATGGAAATGACAATAGGGAGTTACCAAATCAGTCCCAAGTCTTTGATTGATTAAACTAATGGCCACTCCAGCACAAAACTACATGAAAGAGCCATTCATTAGTCGACAAACCTTCAGATACACTTATGTAACTACTATGTACAAGAATATGGAAATAATAAGCATTAGAAATATGTACTGGAAATAGTATTTGCCCATAAAAAAAGACATGCATGCACCACAAAAAAAAAATTATAATAATAATAATAAAAAAAGAAAAAATTTAAAATAAATAAAATAAACACTCAACACAGTACAAAATTTCAATTCTGTCAAGATGCCGACAAATGAAGAGAAACTAATACTTTGATATTTTGGCTATAACACATCAGGTTAAACTCAGTCACCTAACTGACAAGTGGCCTCTATGATTTAACAGATTACGGAAGAAAAAAAAAACCTTTTAAAGGCTTTATGTAAACAACAGAGGATGAACCATAATAAAGAACGTCTATACTCAGATCAGTCTACTTATCAAACTGTTAATTCAGATTAAGCGTTTAATTCTGAATAAACCTCTGAAAGAAATCTGGGTTTATTGTTCGAGGGACTCAAAAACTATAACAAAGCCAAGATTTGACAGCTGTGTCTGCAGACAGATTGAGGGGGAGATGTTTAGGAACTAAGATGATCAAAACCTGACAACAGTGTCTTCAGAGCCTCAGATTAAATGGTGGAAACAACACATTTCTATAAATAAAACTGTCCTCTTATAACTTGTGCCCATACTTAAAACAAACAAACATTTATAATAATTTAAACTGCTATAGTTTTAAAGACCAAAGATGTGAGGCATGTTAGACTTGTTGTTCATGAGCTCCTTAATACCTTTGTCTGCTCATGAGCCAATTATTGCCAGAGATTATAGGTCTAAACCTCTAACAGAGTCTCTTTAGCCCATAAGGGTTTTTATTCTGATTCTGGGCTGTAAAAACTGGCATCCAAGCCAGCACAAGATGGTAACATGACAGACAGATTAACCAAAATGAGGATTAGCTATCCATTACATTATAGATTACTCCTCACCTGCCTAGTCGCATCCCTCTTTAAAAAAAAAAGAAAAAGATTTATCAAGACTGGAGCAGACTGTTGCCGCAGCAACAAACATTCAGTAACTAGGCAACCACCTGTCCACAAGCCACTCCTAGTTAAAGCACCCAAACCCAAAACACAAGCAGTTATAACATCACCCCACCCTCCGTCCCTAACAATGCTATCACAGCTTCTGGCTAACAGCTTCCTTTGCTGTGCAATGTGATGCCTTGGGGACACATACTGCCTCAAATACAGCATAAAAACTTTGAACTTACATCCTGTTCACTGTGATTACCTTTTCATATCCAAGTCCACTGCTCATACCAAAGAACAGATCAAAGTGAGAGTCAAAGATGGATGATTGTAGGGAAAAAAACAAATCTTGTACAGATAATCTTTAAAGGGTTAGTTCACCCAGAAATGAAAATTATCCCATGATTTACTCACCCTCAAGCCATCCTAGGTGTACATGACTATCTTCTTTCAGACGAACACAATCGGAGATATATTTAAAAATTTCCTTGCTCTTCCAAGCTTTATAATGGTAGTGCATGGGGGGCGTGATTTGAAGCCCAAAAATGCATCCATCCATCATAAAAATAATATGGCTCCAGGGGGTTAATAAAGGCCTTCTGAACATCGATTTGCAGTGGAAGAGTAACTCTTGACCCGACACATGATGCAATGACGAACGCAGAAATGCAGAGGATAGAGCAAAACAAAACACTGGTCACAAATTAGAAGTCTAAAATGAGAAATTTTAAAGAGAAAATTCGATATAAGAGAAGAGGAGCTTGAGTTTGTTGCACAAACCTATTTGTTTGAACCACGAGAGGCGTGTAAACTTGCGCTACTCCTACATCCTACGTCACACATCGCGTCAGGGGTTACTCTTGTGGCACAAGTCAACTTGCGCAGTATGCGTACGGTCATCTGCCGAAAGCTAGTTATTTTAGTTTTAAATATGGATATTTTTCGTATAAAAACCCATCACTTCACTTCAGAAGGCCTTTATTAACCCCTCTGGAGCCGTATGGATTATTTTTATGATGGATGGATGCATTTTTTGGGCTTCAAAATCACATCCCCCATTCACTACCATTACAAAGCTTGAAAGAGCCAGGATATTTTTTAATATATCTCCGATTGTGTTCGTCTGAAAGAAGTCATATACACCTAGGATGGCTTGAAGGTGAGTAAATCATTGGATAATTTTGGGTGAACTAATCCTTTAAGTCAATGTGGATTCTGTAACGAAGGCACTATGACAAAAACATCCACATAAATTAAAATATATGAAGTTAATGTTTAAAACAAATTCTCAGAGCTTCACCAAAATATTAAAAACTGTTATTAAAATATACAATATGATAAAGGCTTAGTCATTTGGCAAATAAACACAACAATGTTTTCTTTTGTTTCATCCAAAAAGCACTGAAGTGAAAAGCTCTGCTCTGAATGATCACGTTTTACTCTGTGAAGCGTGATAATTTCCTCTCACGAGACAAAATGATCCAGTTTAATTACAAATATAACGTTAACCTCTGTAATGGGGTCAGGGTCTGTCAACCTTACTTCTCCACATTAAAAACCACCAAACTACGCCATGTGTGCCAAGCTCCCTACAGGCTGTGAATAATGGCCAATTATTTAATGTGCCCTCAATGTCCTCGGCCATTATGAATTAAAGTTTGGACGCCGTTGAGAGGTAACGGCTGAGGCTAACACCTTTGAGAGCTGTCAAGCTCTGCTCTGAGGCAAAGACAAAAGGCCAAGAAGAGGGAAAAAATATGGGCCAGCGGTATCAGAACAGGAGTGATTACATTGCCAGCAGCAGATGAAATCTCTATTACACACCAACGGGAGATGTGATTAACATGGTGCGATGGTGGCCGTGAGAATGAAGGGATGTCACCGCTGGGGAGTGTGGCGGCCCCATGCTTCAGTGTATACACCCAGATGGAGGTCAGGCCAGAGGGGTGGAAGATTTGTCAGGATGAGCTGGGGACAGGAGGGTGACGAGAGCCGACTGCAGCATAAGTTTAAAAGCAGGTGGTGGGCTGTGATAAAAATGGCTACAGGACATATTCCACATGTGCAGCAACTTTTCCATATATGAAACAAGCAAAACTAACATTCTCACGTGTATTTTTAAAGTGTAAGTTGCATCAACAACGCAAGGTGACACTAAAATTTATTTCAAGTTTGGCATTACTTTTTTGCTAAAATACACTTAAAAATGGGGCTGTACATTATATCATACCATAATGGATACTGGCTGGTAAGAGATTTTTCAAACGATCTGCATCATTATCGGCTATTTTTGCATTAAGATTACCTTTGTTTTCACCTAGTGCTCACATAAAGTAAATTTTTAAAAACACAGATAATTTAATGACATTGTTAAATGTTAATTAAGCAAATCTCAAGATAATTATCCATTTTTTAAACTGTTCAAAGTTTGCATTCAAAATCATTGTTTTTAGTGTATAATTTCTAATTTAAGAAAAAAAAGAACAGAATTTATACTTAAACATCTATAAAACAGTTATCAAAGTTATCAGCTCTTATGCTCATCAAGGCTGTATTTTTCTCAAAACACATTTGTAATATTGTGAAATTTTATTAGAATTTAAAATAACTAATTTTAATGTATTTTATAATGTAAACACTTTACAACAAGGTCTCATTTTTACAATATTTATTAATCGTTGTTAGTGTTAGTTAATAAAAATCTATCTGTTCATTGTTTGTTCATGTTAGTTCACAGTGCATTAACTAATGTTAAAAAATACATTTGATTTTAATAATGTATTAGTAAATGTTGAAATTAACAAACTAAGAATAATAAATGCTCTGGAAGTATTGTTCATTCTTAGTTCATTTTAACTAAAGTAGTTAACTAATGTTAACTAATGAAACCTTATTGTAAAGTTTTACCAATGTAATTTATTTCTGTGAAGGCAAAGCTGAATTTTCAACATCATTACTTCAGTCTTCAGTGTCACATGATCTTTCAGAAATCACTTTAGTGCATTCTTGCTGAATAAATTTAATTTCCCAGACTTTGTGGATCAATAAACTTATGTTCTTGTGTAGGGGTGCAGCCTGTAATAGCCTAACAATAGACCAATAAGCCCTTGTATGATTTTGATCAATATTTCACAGAATATTCATTCATTTACTCAATTATTGGACAAGATCTGTAATAGACTGGCCTTAGTGTTAAAGCTTTTTTAAATTGTAATATACATACAAATATGAAAACACATTGAACTTATGATATGTTTTATGTTCCTTTCCATGTCTAAGTACCGGTCTGGTTTTGGTTTAATTAAAGCTCAAGGACATCCAATCAATAAGGATTTTTGTTGTTTTTCCAGTTTCAAGAATTCGTTCCATATGGCGTCGTACAAGAGTACGGTGGGCATTTATGTGTGTACAGGGTGCACAAAAACATGAAAAACAGAGAAAAGGCCTATGTGCATTCATCTATGAGCTTTCGCCTGAAATAACCACACAAATAAGTGCTAGCCTGTTGTTCTAATATTGACTGGGTGTTAGCAGATCAGCACAAACAGCAAAAAGACAAGTTAATCTTTCAGGGAGCATGTTTGGTCAGGCTTTTCTCTTAGGGTGTGTTCACACTTGTAGTTCGGTTCTCTCGGTCCGGACCAAAAAAAAGAAAAAAATACATTTAGTCCTAGTTCGCTTAGTGTTCATACTGTCATTTGTAACACCGAACCTAAAGATACAAAACAAAAACAAACAAAAAAAACGTCTTTTATTACGTATTTTGCAACGGAACTTGTCAAAAACTCCAAACAATGCTGTGCTGGGCTAAATGCGCTTGCTGTATGTGGGTACATATGATTTTATGTAATTGAACTGACAACTCATGAAGAGCTTATAAACTGTGTAAAGGAGTCAAAACAGCAGCAGGAATCCTTCGCAAATAGAGATCTGCCGCAAGGAGACGCGGTTCTGAAGCCTGTACCGAACTGTGAAGGGCAACATATTGCGACTATGACAAGAAAAACAGGTATGTTTGAGCATTCTGTCCTCTTTAGGCTCGCATCTTGTGACGTTTACATGTCTTTGGTCCGTGTTTTGTCCACAACAGATTTTGTTTGGAAGTGGCCCGAGACCCATTTATTCAGAGGTCTTGGTCCACTTGTTTGGTGTGCACCAGGGTTCAGATGGTAGGTTGCCGTTTTAATCTAACCAAACACGGCAAGTGTGAACACACCCTTACTGACACTGAGGATCTCATCACTAAGAAAATAAATGGATCATAAAAGGAAAATCAAAATGACCTATTATTCTATTGTATAAAACAGTTAATTAATTATGCGAGGCATGGAAATATTTAATACTTTGGAATTTTTGCTAAAAAAGTATGAGCAAATTATTTGGCAGTCTAAGGTCAAAATGCTTCATTATGGCTCATTTACCTTTCCGTCAGGTGAATAGGACTGCACTGATCTACTTAGGACAAATAGGATATTCACGCTTTACACAAGTAGCAGCAAAGACCACACCCCAATGGGACATTAAGGGTGAGTCAGACTCGGATGTGGTTATCTCAGAAGAAACCAAACTGTTTACAAGATGTAGAATACTTTTCAAAAGTTTTGGGGTCAGTAAGACTTCTTTCTTTTTCTTTTGAAAGGAATGAATATTTTTATTCAGCAAGGATGCATTAAATAGTTCAAAAGTGACAAGAAAGACTTTTACATTGCTACAAAAATATTATTTTCAAATAAAAGCTGTTCTTTGGAACTTTCCTTGACAAAAAATGTCCACAAAAATATTAAGCAGCATAACCGTTTTCAACATTGATAATAATATGAAATGTTTCTTGAGAACTAAATCAGCATATTAGAATGATTTTTGAAGAATCATGTGACACTGAAGTCTGGAGTAATGGCTGCTGAAATCAGTTTTGCCATCACTTGAGTGAAGTCATCATATCCTAGTTTCATTTACCTTGGTCAAAGGACTCCACTTCAAGTTCATTCACAAAGACAGATGGACTGGATTACCACTGGAAGAGAAAGGCTCTATGTCACAGAAGGAAAATTCAACCATTGAGCATCCACTGCACACTTCCAACCTTTGGCTAACCTATGTGTTTGAGAATGTCTGCTCTCATGTGCCATTTTAAGCCTCTTTGGCTGTCTGTTCTTCCTCAGATATGATCTCTGAACTTTGATACCTGTTCATTGGATGACAGAAACAACACTAATATTAAGAAATTAATTAGTACATACAACTTAAGGATATATAAGCAGATTTTCCTACCTGTTTGGGTCTCTAAGCTGTCATTCAGTACCGCTAAAGATGGAGGCAAAGGTTCGACTGTAATACAAGTGCCAGTTTCTCTAGTTCTTCTCTGCCTCTCTAACCTCTCTGCAGATGAGACGTCTGATGACCCATGATGCCCTGAGGGTCTCTGGGTTGGGTGTCTGACTGAATCTCTTCGTTTGGCTCCCTGTAGTGGCACTACAACGGCATTTGTTCTGGCACGGCTGTATTGGTTGTGGAGGACTACCGTTTGTACATTGCTACAGTTATCCTGTCCAAAATCCACAGCTTCACTTAGTTTCTGCTGGTTACCTCTATGTGTGTGTTTTGACTCTTTTCTATTCAGGATATGGCCTCTCATTTTCTGGTTTAGCTCTGGTTTGAGTGAGGTTGGAGGCTTTGAACTAGTTTTGTGTGGACTTTGAGCTTGGGACTTCACTGGAACTCTCTCCCTGATCCTTACGTCTGAACTTTGACCTGCTGAATTCAAGCACATGTACCTTCAGAATGAGCATTGAGAAAATCATAATGCCTGAATACAATAATGCTTAAAACAGTGGAAAAAGCTTCTTGTAGAGCATTGCTCTGATTAAAATAAACATTTAACTGATTGTGGACAGACAAGGGCTGAATTAGGCTAATTCAATTAAATTTATTTGTTTAATAAATGGCTAGCTGGGGCAGGGTCCAACTGTTTCGCAGTCTTGCGTGGCTGCAGACAGCTTATTATTATGTCTTGAACTACACACATTCTCACGCCTTAGCCTTTAGCATCCTTATTCAGATTGATGCTAATGGGCTAGTCTCAGCCCTCCATGCAATTAAAATAACGAACTGGCTGCCTCCGCACAGGGCAGATGAAGAGGGATGAGCTTTAATAAAATTTCTTCTATGGCCCCACATTAACGGTGTTGCCGTTTAAGCCCCTCTAACGAGACAAATCTTGTCAGGATAATGGGGGTTAATTTGCCAGAGGCACCCCACCCCCCAACCCCAACTCCTAACTGTGCAAAGTCTCAGGAAAAATAATCTAATTTAATGTTCCTTGGAACATATTGTGAGGGATAACATATTCTAGAGTTCATTGTCATTTTTATCACAGTAAGAGTATTGGAATCTTGCAGCCAGTAACAACACCTTTCAAAAACTATCTCTAAATGCATTATTCTCCAGCTGTGAATGTATGTGGAACAAATACTGTAACCACATTCAGTCCTATTTACGAATTAAAATACTAAGACACCTTTTTCTCCTAACAGACAGCCAGAATTATGATACTAATTTTCATTTTATTATGAATTCATGTTTGTCCAGTTGGTTCCTGTCAAAAATTCAACAATCTCTTTCAATTAAATTTAAAAATAAATAAAGATTTTTTTTGAGCAAGGTTGTGGAATGTATATATACAGCTCTGGAAAAAAATTAAGAGACCACTCCAAGTTCAGAAATCAATGTTAAGTGTTCTCTTAATTTTTTCCAGAGCTATATATATATATATATATACACACAAAAGAAAATTTTTAATAATAGTAATAACAACAACAACAACAACATTAACAACAATAATAACTTATTTGTTGTTGTTTAAGGATGTGGAAATAGAAGACCATAGACAAAAATTAGTAAGTATAGAAGCCCTGAACACACATTCATAATATTAACATTTTAAGCAAAATAAACATGGTAATTAATTTGAATGAAAAAAACAAACAAACACTTTTTTATATTTTTCTTCTAGTATTACTGCTAATAAGTCAATACTTTTACTATTAATACTAACATATTACAATTTTTAATTAAATTTTTAATCAATTGTGTGCTTATGTAACAATTATTCACATGTTGTCGTTTCTTTAAGCTGTTAGTGAGAGGGAGACAGAAAGAAGCAGCTTCCTGTGCCTGTTTACAGACTTGTCTGCCCTTGGCGCCCTGGACACCCAGCACTACACAGCTGCCCCCGTTTACATCCAAAGTTCACACAAATAAAATTTTACTGGGCTGTAATTTCTGAGTAAAAATGCAGAACCTCTCAGCTGAGTGAAATCAGCCATGTAAACCCCTCCTTGCACCTCCTTCCAGTTTTTAGTTGCCATAGCACAGTACATCTCATTAAAATCAACTCGGTCACGACATCACATGTCACAGAGTCGAGGATGTGCTTGTCACTAATTTTTAATAATTCTTATAAAAGATACACATATATTTGGGAGCATATTAAAGACAGATAAGCATCCATATGTTTGTTTTTGGGGGTTGGATAAAATGCACATTATTATACCAAAAAAGACACAATAGACTTATTCATTAAAAAAAGAAACACAAATTTGAACATTATCAGTCATCAATTGTGATGCACGGTTGGCTGGTTGGGGGCACAAATTTAAAGTAGTTGGTGAGTTTACCTGATGCTGCTGATATGCTGGGCCTTTTCTGCCTAGATCTGGAGAGTCTACGTGACCGACTACTGCTGGCGCCATTTTGTGAGGCAGGCACACTCTCAAAGTCTGTACTACTGTTTAAACCTGTCTGCTCTGTACTACCCTGTAATAATGTGTTGTCTGGGGCAGTGCTGCTCACAAGGTCTTCAGACAATGTCCTCTTTCCCTGCTCTAAATCAAACAGATCCTCCAAAAGAATGCTGGCTGTGCTGTTAGCAGGAGAATGGCTGACTTCTGCAGGTGTTTTCCCCACCTCAGTGGTCTCTTCTTTCTCCTCCCCGTCTCCTTCAAAAAGCTCAGGGCTGTAGAAGATACTTTGTTCATCCTCTTCGGTGTCATCAAGGTCCATTCCACTGGTGTTCTGCTTCAAGGTAGAGTTAGGGATCACAAAGATCTGTTCATGTTGAGGTTCAAATGAGCTGTCATTTAGGACAGGGGGACCATTTATATGGTGCTTTGGTGCCACAGGAAACACAGGAAGCACAAGTTCCTGCTGAACTTGCTTGTTATTCACTGAATTCACATCCTGCTCAGATTGAAAAATAGAAGTCTTAAATTGGCTACTGACTGGAGAGGAGGTGAAGAGATGGCCTGTAGGACATGCTATTCTTTGGACATTACGTTCTCTGCTTGGCAATGTGATTGGTTCAGAAGGATGCTGTATATTCTTTTGGTCACCTGTTGAAACAGACAGACACAAAGACATCAGTGTGACAATTATATAAAACTATTAGGTATGCCTCAAAGCAGAAATTTTTGGTTAAAACACTACAGTCAGCATTGTACCACAGACAAAACCTGTTTGAGGGCTAGCTTTGATTAAGTGGTGGAGCATAGGGTCTCTGATAATTGTGTGGGCTTTAGTTTTGGGTATTCAATATGGTTTGTGTGTCTGAATGAGTGGAGTCCATGATTTGTTCTCAAGTGTGCGCAAATACTCATGCTCAATCTACCACAAACAAAGGTCAAAGGGATTTCATTAAAATCAACAGTCAGACATCTGCTCATCCCAATGCTGTTCAGTCAGTCAGGGGTCAGAGTCTGACGGGGGCAATGAGGAGTGAAGAGTACGTACAGTACACACGCATACATGTACTTACCACATAAACGCACGCTCACTTACCAGATGGTTTTACCTAAAGGTACCCAATGTTAAAGGAATAGTTGACCCAAAAATAAATTGTCATGTTGTTCTTAATCTTTTCTTATACTTTAAGAAAGGATTTCTGTTTTTCTGTGGAAAACTAAAGGAGAAATGCTAAAGAATGCACTGGCTACTCGTTTGCATTCATTACCTTTCAAAAGTTTTGGGTCAGTAAGGTTTTAATTTTAATATTTTTGAAAGTCTCTTATCCTTACCAGAGTTGCATTTATTTGATAATATTTATAATAAAGTGTAAATTTAAAATGTAAATGACAAAATGTAATATATTCATGTGATGACAAAACTGAATTTCATCAGCCATTCTTCAGTGTCACATAATCCACCAGAAATCATTCTAATGTGGTGTGCAAGAAACATTTCTTATTATTATCGATGCCGAAAACATTTGGTTTTGTATATTTTTGTGGAAACCATAATACTTTTCTTCAGGAATCTTTCAAGAATATAAAGTTCAAAAGTATATATTTCAAATAGAAATTTGAAACTTTTGATCAATTTAACACATCCTTACTGAATAAAAGTATTGACATTAATACAAAAATAAATATATTTTATTACTATTAATAAAAATTGTTAATAAAACAACAACAACAATAACAAAAATTTACAGACCCCAAACTTTTGAACGGTAGTATATATAGTGAATTGGGGATTTGGGCTGTCAAAATAAACAAAAATTTGTTTGTGCTGTATTCAAAATCTTCAGAATCCATACAATCTTGTTTCTCCATTTTTGGTTCCACAAAAGGAAAAAGGCAATTTTCGTTTACAATATTAGGGGTGCAACGGATCAAATTATTCACGGTTCGGTTTATCACGGTTTTAGGGTCACAGTTTCGGTACGGTTCAGTATGTCAGGGGAAAAAAGGACTACTGTCAAATAAAAATAAAGAAAATAAGAACAAATAATCAAACTTCAAGCAACAGCACAAATAAATACAATAGAGCAAAGATACAAATACAATAAACAGTGCTTTTCAGGTATTTAACAGTAGTTTTCAGGTACAGATTTTGAATAAAGTAGCTAATCAAATGTAAAACAACATTGCATATAATCCTCACTTTATAAATTAAATAAAGATTAATCATTATTAATTATTAAGTTACAAAATCTATTCAGTCAAGAGCAATGAGTGATTTCCTTGTCTTTTGTTGTTTGATTAACATTAAAAACACATACAGGCAGCAGGAATATTATGCTGCTGTCACTTTAAGACATAAGGCACAGATCAGTACACTGATACTGAACACATGCCGTATTTCTCAACTCAAGTGATTAAGTTCACTTAAGACCAGAGGTCGCGTTAACCGGAAATTTTCCGTCATTGACGGAATTTTTTTTGCAGTGACAGAAAAATCTAAAGGCCGTCCGTCATTTTGACAGATTACACTGAGACTGATGTAACTTGTAACTGTAATTCCCACCCCTGTCCAGTTGGTGGTGAGTGCGCTCCAGTGTGGCAGCATAGCACGAGTTCAGTCTCCACAATAAAATGAAAACGAGCACCCAATTTAAGTCCATTTTATAATAATAAAGTTATAATACTTATACTTACATAATTAAGTTTCTAATCCAGTTCGTTTTGTTTTAAATGGTTTGTTTTGTTATTTTTCCTGCTGACTATTAAGTTTATGGTCGGCTTTTCTATGTTACGTGACATTGTTTCCAACACTGATTGAACTGATTAGGACGTGATACAGATTTCGGTAAGCTACTGTATCTTGCAACATATTTTCTGATGTTCATTCATGTTTATTTCGTTCTGTAAAGTAGTAAAGAGGAAGAGATGATCGAGTTCACTCATGATCCGCGACAACAGTTCAAGATGAAAACTGAAAAGTGATGCACAGACTTTGTTCAACTTTCTTTTCATAATATAAATAAATGCATAGCCTAGGCCCATTTGCTTATCCTGTAAGCTCGTAAATAAAAATGTGGATGAAAAAGAAACTATTAAAAGTCTTATCATTAAAATCTAAAAATTTAAATGACTGGTAATAATTGGTTATGACGGAATTTTTAATATCCTGTCCGTCAAAATGACGGACAGTGCGAAAGTCTAACGTGACCTCTGCTTAAAGCTGCAGTCCGCGATTTTTGGCCCTCTAGCGGTTAATAAACAGAACTGCACACGTCTTGCGGAAGTATATTGTAGCCGGAGCTACTCTTCTCTGTGTATGTCTATGGCGAGTCACGCAGTTACTGTGATACTCTGCAGCGGGTCCTACCAGTCCGGTCTGAAATAGTCAGAATTTAAACACTTATTATAACTGTACCATAATGATTCGGGGTAAGACAAAAACACGGTTTGGAAAATGGATTCATGTTATACATTCTCATTATATAATTTTTGTAAATTTTGAACACAAAAAAAGTTGCGGAGAGCAGCTTCAGCTTCTACTTACTAGAATTACACCCCTAGTAAGTAAATGATTTCATTTTTTTGGGTGAACTACTCCTTTAAACAACATGAAGAGCAAGAAGCAAATAATTCAAAAAGGCCTAATTATAAAAGACAGAAATAAAAGAACTTCATGGAAATGATGGGTTTTTAATGGAGTGAAGCAGGAAACTGTTGGCCCAACAGTTATTCATCATCACCAAATACAGTGACTTCCTTTAGAGCACTAATGAGAATGTTAAACAAATAACTATTAAGGCATTATCGTTAAGTTTCCATCCAAGTCATATACCTGATTCAGAAGACCTGCTCTCAGAGTTGGCTGCCCACACCTCGGTGTGTAGGTTTGGCAGTGCAGGCTGAGGGTCAAATGGCTTGTTGGGGGTGATTATCTCAGGAGGGGGAGAAGTAACATTGGAGGGGCTTGGGTATTGAGGGACAGCCTGAGATTGTGTCTCTTCGAAGGTCTCTACTGCCCCCCGCTGGCCTTGAGAAAAGGACTCCAGGGACTGCATGGCGCCAGTGAAGGTGTCATGGTGCCTCACTAGCTGACGCACCCACTTTGACAGGCCTGAGAGAAGAGGACAGCAGCGTTTGACAAACATTTAACCACTCTACTTGACCACTATTTTCATAACACACGACCACAGCGCTGTCAATCTGTGTAGATTTTCAAGTAATGAATGTTTTCAACCCATCACTGTTACATGTAAAAGAGCAAGACCTTATGTACACATTATCTGGCCGCAGCCCACAGTTGAACATATAAAAGCCCCTGCGGTAGGTCATTATCTCCATCTAGTGATGCAGAAATGGAACTACATCTGGGTGATACAATGACAAAATAATAAAATAATGTTTAGAGATTCTGCACTACCTGTGATGTATTTGTTTGGGTTCGTCTTAAACCGGTCATCTACCAGTATAAGTGCCCCCCAGTCATTTCGATGTCGTATACACCTGAGGTCAGCAAACATATCGTTACACCAAATTTATCTGATTTGAATCATGTCAGACTAATTGCATAAATATCAAATTCATGTGGCTTTTACCTTCCGAGTGCCTGGTTTAGTGCCCGATATGCTTGAATCTCGTACCAGCGGCCACCAGGCAGAAGTCCTCGTGACTTGGCATGCTTGTCATTATATTTCATCTTCAGTTCAACCTGCAATGCAATGCAATGCAATGAAAAAAAAAAAAAAAAAAAAAAAAAAAAAACAATGACTCAAACTAAAGTAGCCTCTAAAAACATAGAATTTTAGGTGATGGTCAGGGTACAAGATAGAAGTGCATTTTAGAACCAACACCCACACATTTTGGAAAATGAATGTTTATGATGTTTGTAATTGCTGCATGAACAAAAGCAGAATGATACATGATACTATTCAAAAGTTTGGGGGCAGTAAGATTTTTTTAAAGGTATTAATACTTTTTTCTGCAAGGGCATAATAAATTGATTAAAAGTGACAGTAAAGACATTTATAATGCTACAAAACTGTTTTCAACATTGAAAATAATAAAAAAAACTGTTTCATGATCACCAAATCAGCATATTAGAACAATTTCTGAAGGATCAAGTGACACTAAAGACTGGAGTAATGGCGGCTGAAAATTTAGCTTTGCCAACAAGAATAAAGTGCATTTTAAAATATATATAAAAATAGAAAATCATTTTAAACTGTAATATTTCACAATATTACTTCCCCTGCATTTTTATTAAATAAATGCAGCCTTGGTGAGAAAATCTTGCTGACCCCAAATCTTTGAACAGTTTTCTATACATAAACATTTATTGTTTATATTGATTTTTTTCTTATTTTATTAATTTAGAGGCCAATATGAAATTATGGAAAATATGATTTTATATATGCAGTGTTTTCCAGGACCATGGAAACCCTGTGGAACTCCCAAATGATGAACAGATTCCATGCTGAGCAAAATAAACAAACAGTATATCATTAGCTGAGTGCTGCGTAGTGGTACATTTTCAGGTTTTGTAACTGGAAGGTTTCTGGTTTACTCTCCACAAGGAGCAATTCAAGAGCCAATGCTTAGACATTCTTCTTAACTTTGCCTTTCTGTTTCACAGAAGAAAGAATGTCATTCAGATTTAAAATGACAGTACATTATGATTCAATTCTAAACTTAGTAGACAGTATACATTTTTCTTCAACAACTTCACATATAAGAAGGCCCGACAGGCCACACCTGGGAATCAGGCAGCTGTGTCACCCATACAGAACTAATTCGATTAACACTGGCAGGAGGTAGGACTGGTGAGGGGTGATCTGCAGAGGGCAAGGATCCCCTGAAGATGACACCCTGGGCCTGAAGTGCTTTCATACTTGCCTGCCCACACCCGCTGATCCATTGCAAAGAGGCGGAAGAAAGAGGCCACCAGACAATAGGCATCTGCTTTGCCATAAAAATGCCAGGGAGGCATCCATCAATTTTCACCCACTGCCCTCACGGTTTTAATGCTAACCTTTTTGAATTGACAAGTGAAAAGTTCAAATTCTGTCTGATGGGACAGGACAGCAAAAGCCTTTAACTATTTATGACAGGTACTGTGTTTCAGATGCCAAAACCTGAACAAGGGCATGACCGTCGCAGGTAAGACCTGTCTCTTGTACACATCAGCTCTGCGTCATCTGCGATGTTGTCACACACCTTAATCAGGAATATTTAGAAACACATGGACACGTTGATATACACATGGGGCTGAATAGAAAAGCAAACACTTAAGCATGAGTGAATCCGCCATTTGATACACAATCTCAATCTCTAACCCACTGGAAGGGTTAAAAGCATCTGGATAGAGATCCTGTTGTCAACTAAAGGCCGTTACCCCAAGGCGAACTGTCATCTAAATCCAATCAGAGTCTATTTCACTATCAAGGCCTTCACCTCTTAGTACCATGTCAACACTCAATCCAACATGACAGCTTGCATATGTGAAAAAGCCAATTCTCGCTGCTAGCCAAATCTCCTCAATGTGCAAGACACCGCAAGCTGGAAGGGATTATGTAAAATGTCAGGAGATAGCCCACTCTCACATCAGCTTCAACCTCTTTACCTGTTCATCCTTAAAAACAGACATTTGACCAAGAGGCATGCATTGCAGCAGAGCGGAACACTGCTGCCATTGTGCCCATCACTGAGATCTTGTAGCCCGCTGTCTGTCTGTGTTAGGTCACACTAAGAGTTCTCGGCTCCTCAATTAAAAGGAAAATCAAAGAGAACCAAGATACAACATTCCACACAAACCTTTACAATTTAACACACTTTCCATCGTCTTACACAAGCTGTTCATTAGGCATCGAGACACAGCATCAGCTGGAATAGCCCTTTTACTGCCTTTTAAATCTGAGATTATTTTTCTTAGTGAAACAAAACATGTTCCCTCCAGTTTTTATGTTCACCAGAGGCTATTTTTATGTGTGCACCATCGGCTTACAATGTCTTAGACTGTTTAAAGTTCACCTTTGATCTTGCTCTCAATAACGCACCAATAAAAGCAATACTCTCATTTTAGAGGCACTTTAATAGCTTTTCTGTCTATCTGGGAAGACTGTGCAGGCATCCACTCAACAGGACCTCTACTCTGACTGGAGAGTAGAAAGTAAAGTCAAAAGTCACAATGAATTTAAGTATGTGTACAGTCCTGAAAGATCAAGAATTAAAATGAAACAAAATCTAGATTTTTACATTATCTGAAGAAAATTGCATCAGCCTTTTAAAAACTCACTGCAATGAATGAAGCGTTTTTTTGTGCGTTGTTGCTAGGATGTTCTGAGTGGCTGTTTATTGGCCCTGTGAGTGTCGATGCAAGCATTAATTTGCTTTGGACAGAGTAACCATTGCACTCTGACAGTAAATAGTATCAGTGTCCTCTCTTTACTTTGCATTAATAGGGTCATATCCTTGATATCCCCAGGGGTCATCTCTACCCCCAATGCACTCAACCAAAGGAGAGGCAACCTCTTGTATCAAAGCTCAAAAAGCTTGCATGCAGGCTGTCAGTTTATGTAAACGTAAGACAGTCGTGTTGTTATTTGCTAATTGTTGAGTGAACGGTTTCCCAGTATGAACAACAAATAGAATAAGATGGACGCATAAAAATGCGTGTATAAAATAGTTTCGACTTTTTAGTGAATGGATTTCCATGACCTTTCCAGCCGTTTGTGATTACAGAACAAATTTTTTGAAAAAAAAAAAAACATTTAGATTCAGAATAATTTGCCATTAAATCATTTTGAAAAATAATTCGATCAATAATAAAAAAAGTTTAAAAAGAACAATTCGCTTAAAAATTAAACACCATTACAGCTAGCTATTTAGTCAAACAGAAGTGTAAAAATTGTCCACAACCACTACTGTTCAATTTCTTTTTTTTTTAAAGAAATTATTACTTTTATCTAGCAAGGATGTATTAAAATACCTTTAATATTACTTAAGCACCAAATCAGCATATTAAAATTATTTCTGAAGGATCATGTGCTATTGAAGAGCAATGGCTTCTGAAAATTCAGCGTTCCCATCACAGGAATAAATTACATTTTAAAATATATTAAAACAGAAAATAGTTATTTTAAATTCTAATAATATTTCACAATATTACTATTTTTTTTACTGTATATTTGAACAAATAAATTCAGCCTTAAGCATAAGAGACATCTTTTAGAAACAAACAAACAAACAAAAAAAAAAGAGTTCTCATTCAATAAATGGCATTAGCTCAAGAAACACGTTTGAATCTATTTGGGATGAGAAAGAGTACACTAAAACTCCATCTTTTTAACCTGTACTAGGAAAATGAGACAAAGCATTATCTGTGTCAATGGTAGAGGTATTGAGGGGAAATCGAGGGCACTAAACAAACACGTTTGAGTGCTGTCAACCACTTCATGTGGCATTTGAGACAAGGAAAAGCATTACGGTTGGTCAGGTGCACTAGAAACCCCCGCTTCCTTGCTCCTCACCCCCTCTGGCACATCAACTCATCGCTTGTCCGCAACAAGCCAGATGATTAAAACCTACCTCAGAACCCTCCAAAACTCATCCAAAATGGCAAACTCAATCGACCTTCACTGGAGCAGAAGTGAAAAAAAAAAAAAAAAAATCAAAGGCCTTCCCCAGAGGTAAGGGTACAACCACGCCAACAGCTTCCGCTAAGGTGAAGGGCTCGGAAGTGTCAATCATCTGTACATATCCCCACGGTGACAGACCCAGTTAGGAAAGCTTCAACATACTCTGACAGCAAGGTAGAAAGAGGGGGAAGCTTAAAGGTCAGGTCTATCTGCTAAGGACAGGCAAACCACAGCACAATCACTATTTAATTCATTTACGGATCACAGCAAAGGGGGAACTGTTGTTCTGCCAACAATGTAACTTTTTTAAGATATAAATACATATGAAGGCACAAATGATACTTCAGGGATAAACTAAGGACAAAGAAAAAAGTGAAAAAGTTTTAATCAGTTTATAAAAAGGCTACACTGGCCTTGCAAAGATACTCTCTAATGGGAATTTTACCATCAGTTCACACCTGCAACTTGTCATGTGTCAAATATTGACTAACAAAAACTGCATCCAGTTGTCTAGAACTGTAGTTTTCTTACTTAGTATTTAAATATCTAAAACACCTTAAATCAAGATGCTTTTACTAGATAAGTAAAATGACATAAGATATTTTTTCTTGTTTTCTGGGAAAAAAAAAATCAAAATGATGTGAGTTTTTGCTTAAAACAAGCTAAATTATCTGCCAATGGGGTAAGAAAATAATCTTGTTTCTGTTTGGAACAGTAACAAGAAACAAGATTTTAAACAGAAACAAGATTATTTTTCTTTTGCATTTTGCTTGTTTTTAAGCAAAAAATCACTTCATTTTGATTTTATTTTCCAGAAAACAAGAAAAAATATCTTGTGTCATTTTACTTATCTACTAAGAGCATCTTGATTTAAGAATTCTTAGATATTTAGTCTGGAAACAAGACAAAATACTAAATAAGAAAAGCATTTTTGCAGTGTAGAGTTTCCTTGGTTACCTCTGTAAACAAAGCAGCACCAGCGCTGCACTTATAAACACTACTTTAATAGGCATCATACGGAGGTAAGATTAAAAGGAAAATGTCATCAAAAAACTTCCTTTAGAAATGCATTCATATAAGCCCCCACCCCAATTTAATGTGTAGAATTGTCTTCCAATATTCTGAGCATCGCAACAGTGAGCTTGCTCTGCCCGTTACAGTATTTTCTCTGCTCTTCTCTTTGCAGCCGTCTTCAGCGTGTCCCATCTCTGGCATCTGTTAACGTCCACACAAATTAACCTACATTTTGGGAAATGATTGCAAAGAAACACGCTCCCAAGTTAGGGAAAGAAGAGAAGAGAGTGGAAAAAATTCTGGATTTAAAAAAAAAAAAAAAAAGTAGTTTGAACCATACACACATTTTCACTGCGTTATTGTATACACACCAGCCGCTGCTGACTTTTCATTTTGCTGCAGCTCTCACAGCTGGTCACAACAAGCTTGCGTCTTTTGCGTCATAAAAATGGGATCAGTTTATGTGATCGGCAAACTGAGAGACCACGTATAGAATCAACGGAAGTAATTGACAACATTTTCGGATAAGTGGCCGATCATTTGGAGCATTCCTAGAAATTATACAAAAAGATTTTTCGTATGTATGTTTGACCTCAAAGCATATAAACTCTCGCGCCCCCCAAAGGGGGGGCGTGGACCCCAGGTTGGGAACCACTAGTCTAGAACACCAACTAAACCAATAAACTTTGAGGCCAGGCATTACAGTGATTTTACCACGATTATTGGATGGAATAATTTTATATGTTATGCTTTTACTTCTGTTAATTATATCTGCTATTTTCAGAAAGATCATCCATAAGATTCATACATCATCAGATCATAGAGATAACCAAATGATACTAAGATGACCTGGAAAAACGTCACAGACATGTCAAATACATGCAGTTTTAATCATGATATGCTTCTTTTTTTTCCAGACCATTACCTGCAAATCTTTGATATTGGGGAATGGGATACCAATAGTAACCACTGCTCTGGCATTGTCATCGGTGAAGTCTAAGCCCTCGCTCACCTTCCCTCTGCAAACAGCTACAAGTAGTGCTCCATCTGGAGAAAAAAAAAAATCATAATCAACACACAGACAACACATTTATACTAGGCATTTTGGTGTAAGTCAACACTAACCTCTGTTTTCACTGTTGGCTAATGTTCCTCTGATGGCCTCATAGTAGGTCTGCAGCAGCTCATCAAAATCACCCTTCCCACCACCACGTGGCTCAGTGATCACAGTTTTTCGCTCCTCAAGCTTGTCCCACAGACCTGTGTTCATCCAGCGGTCCCTCAGTTTATCCAACATCTTATCAAAAACAAAAATTGACCAAGAATAATATACTATTTGCAGTGCATCCCCCTCAAAACAATCCAATCCAATACTTTTAGTATGTAATATAATATTTAGTAGTTACATTAGGATATAATATTCAGTCTATAATAATATGCAAGTTCACTAGGGTACCATAAATCTTTTTTTTTATTATTTCTATTCGGGTGCAAAACATTAGCAATTAGTGTAGAGTAATAATAGGAATGAGTTAGAATGGTAAACAGTGATGCTTTTAATAACAAACATAATGAAAACCAAATTCTGGAACGCAAATGTCTGATTCAAAACTGCAGCATCCATGTGGCCTCCATTAAAATAAAAAAACAAGACTCAGTTGAAGAGGAATGTCTGAACCCTGTGTTGCTCAGTAATTCATAGTTTAATAAATGCAGACATCCTGTTCGCATTGTAAACAATTTGCTGGTTTGGACCTTCTTATTGTATTTTTAACGAATAATACACATTGCACACTAAAAGCCTGAGAACGAAAGCTCACAGCAAGACACAGGACGTTTCTCTTTTGTCTTCTCGCTAGTTCCCGTTACTGAAAACCGATAAATTGTGAGTATAAACTCTGTTCATAATAAAAATCACTGTTATAGTGCTATTGTCAGTGACTCCCAAGGGAGGAACACTGATCTAAAAGCTCTCCCTCACAGGGAGCAACCCTTGTCTCTGCTGTATGCATTTTCCTCTCGAATAGGCATGCCTTTACAATCCAAGAGAATCTTCACTGGCTTGGAAATGTGTTAGAAGGGTTAAGCAAAAGTTCTTCTTGTGATCAGCAAAAAAACTTCTCATGATTGCAGGAATTTGTGGCTTCATTCAGATAAACAAAAACAAAGAAATAAGAAGTGCCTCAGGGCTCGGTATTAGGATCATTACACTTTTGTTGTTTAAAGGACAGAAACAATATGCATGCACACACTTTACTAAAGAAGACATTAAATTCACAACTATTAAATATTAAATCCCATCTGAGGTGGCTGAGACTTCTGCACCATGAAAACAATTTTACACACAGATGTGACTGTGAAGTGAAGCAAGCACCAATTTCATCAGGTCTGTGCTTATAGGAACAAACAAGCAACTTGTCTTCAATAAAACATGACACTTGTGCTGAAGCTGCAACATAAACTCATAAATGTCACTATTTCAAAGACTAACAATCGCTGCAAATCCGATATGAATAAAAGGTGAATTATTAAAGCACTCTCTCAGTAGACTGCCAAAGGAACAAAACAACCATTATACACACTGTACACACTGTACTTGGAGAAAATTCTGATTTCTGCAGAAGAGTTCAGGACAAGAGAAGCAGGAGGACAAGAGAAAAAAAAATAGGAAAAGCTGAAACAAAAAACATGACTAATTTAGACAAATACCACTGATGGGTTTGAATGCTGTATTCTGCATTTTAAATTCTCCTTAAGGGTCAATGTTATTAATTTGTGCTTGGCCTGAAGTGTAACCTGATGATGACCTGAGCGTAATAGGATAATAAAATACTGCCCCTTAAAAGACAGGGACACATGCAAGCACAAAGACTCCTTGTGTAAGCTTGTTGTTTATATTCCCAGAGCTGTAATTTGTAAAGCCTTATAAAAGCGGGTGAAATACAATACAGTGCCACTCCAGGAGTCCCTTGGCTCAAAGGGTAATGGTCTTAATGCTTTTATCTCACAGACACTGTGAGTAAACATCACTCTATGTCTGCTTCCATTCAGTCATTTCATTACAGGCACATTTTCCACATCCCTCATTTTGACAGACTACAGCCATAGTTTGAAAACCCAAAAGAGAAGCCAATTAGCAATGGGGTAGAAACTCAAGATTATCTCAAGATTCTACAGACTCAAAACTACATATTTTTCAAAAATCAATCAATCAATCTATCTATTAGGGGTGAAACGGTCCTCGGTAAAAAATCGACCCGTACCGTTCTGCACATTCGGTTCGGCACACACTTGCACCGCGGTTCATCTCATATCTGACGACGCATACGCATCTATAATATGGTTTGTAGAAAATAAATAAAACAGACAGACAGAGTTAGGCTAATGCATGTTTCTTTCAATGGATACGCATTCTGGCTTCCCCTAAACTTTGTTCAATGCAAGTGCTGTATGCTCTATATGACCAGTCATTTAGTGACCAGTCACCCGGGTGTTGATAGCGCGCGAGCACAGGTGAGACCCGAACAGAACACGTTGCTACCTGCGTTTAAACTAAACTCATTTAAGCCTTGCCAATTTAAACATTCGAGTGCCAGGCACGAAATAGAACTTATGCGAGCGCTGTGAGAAGATTTACGCACTCATCCGAAGCGCGTGTACAGCGCGCAAATATTGAGGTCTCTTTCAAATCTTGTGCTTGAACGGACAAATTCACACAAAATTATGTCAACGTGCCCGTCTTGGCGAGTATCCTAGCAAGCATAGTCGGTTATATCTTAAGTGAACTTACACACTCGAGAAAGAACGCACGTGTTCAGTATTAGTGTACTGATCCGTGTATTATGTCTTAAAGTGACAGCAGCCCTTGCATTCATGATGTCTGAATGTGTTTTTATTGTTAATCAAACAACGAAAGACAAGGAAATCACTCATTGCTCATGACTGAATAGTAACTTAATAAGTAATAATGATTAATCTTTATTTAATTTATACAGTGAAGATTACATGCAATGTTGTTTTACAATTTATTAGCTACTTCATTCAATTTCTGTACCTGAAAATTGGATACATGAAAAACCTGAAAAGCTTTATTTGTATATTTGCTTTACTGTATTTATTTGTGCTCTTTGATTATTTGTTCTAATTTTGTTTATTTTTATTTGACAATAGTATTTTTTTACCTGAACATAGCACATACCGAACCGTACCGAAACCATAAGCCTAAAATCGTGACCGTGAGTAATCTGAATACTATCTATCTATCTATCTATGCTTGCTCTCCACCATTTTGTACTGCACTAATTTAAAAACGCTCATGCAAGTAAGCAAAACACCACATTTAATCTATCAATTAATCAATCAATCAATCAATCAATCAATCAATCAATCAAAAAAAACAAACAAATTATTTTAACCTGCCTTTGAAAACATCAACGAGGATTGAATAAATGGACAGCTTCCAATGTTGCCAATGGAAATTAGGCACTGCAAGTGTACACTTCTGTTTTAAGATGTTTGGACAAGGAATGGGAGTTTGTGGGGGTGGTGGTGATGGGATGAGCACATGGCCTTCATGCCTAATTCATAGGCATTATCTGACAAGAGCAGCGCTGTTTCCACAGGGCCTAGACCAGGACACAGCAGAATGAAAATGTCAATCTGCACACTTGGCTGAGGCTCAGGTGCACAAACATGGCAGAAGTGACCCTACACCATCCCTCTCTGAGGTCAGTGACAGTGCCATCAAACAGATGGCATGCTCAAAGACGACATGAACGCACTAGTACCAAACAAGCTCTGACAAATGATAAGAGGCATTTAACTTCACATCCTCATTCCACTGTGTACATCTGGAGAATGACAATCACAGTCTAACTTCAGATAAAAAGGTTTAAGGACTAATACAATTATTTCCAACTGTAATATTACAATAAAGTGTGAGAATGTCTGACAACACAGCACCAGGCTACATTTAACCATCAGTATGAGTGTATAAGGCATGTGCAGCCCCACTTCTGACACCTCATCTCTCACACTGCTCCCGAGGGTTGGGAGCTCACGACAGCAGTGACCCATTCTCATGCCTTATTCAAGGCCCCCTTACAGCAGACCAGAATCTCACATCTTCAGAACTCTGCAGCAGACTAACATTATCAACAAAAGACCACAACACGTTGTTCATCCAGTCAGTTGCATTTAATAACTGACAGTTGTATTTAAGAGCTGACGATGATCCTGAACATAAATCAGGAGGCAGAAGCGAATCAACAGGAGAAAGCAGCAAATCAAATGTCTGAAAATCAGATAACTTCACAATCCACTTCTCTAAATGTTGAGTAATGCCTGTTACCATTGTAAATATCAAAGCACAACAATCTTGAATATGCTATATTCACTATTGCTATTTCTATCCAATGGTGGTTAAACAACCATAATTCTTAGCAAATAAACAAAATTATGGCATGTAGTGTGTCAGTGGGATTTGCAAAAATGATGTAACCATCTTAATGTGAGTAAATACTCAAACTTTTGGCAATAACCAGACTATTGGTGTATATGTAAATTTGGATGCAGTTGTCTTTGTTAGTAAAGAGAAAAGCTCACGTCTCAGATGTCTACATAAGAATGGGTTAACACGTCAAGAGAAGCTGTTGATAAAACAAAGTGGAGTGAAGACTATCTAGCAAACATCCAGAGGCACAACAAAAGGTGAATAATTCATTGTGGTTATTCGACTAAATATATGCATAGCTCAGCTTGTCACCATGCTAGATTAAGTCGACCGGATGCAGTTCTCCAAGGGGACATGGAGGCGAGGTGGCACAGAGGCACAACTGTGTGTATTCTCTCTCACGCTCTCATTTCCTCTGCCACCTACTCTACTCTTTATCTACCTTTCTCCAACCTTGATGCCATTTTGTCATGTGGCAACACATTACCGTTTTTTTCTTTGCAAAAGGCCTCTAAATAATGGACAAACTTGGTTGTAGGGTGGCATAAATGAAACATAGCGCCCTGGTGGCGGCAGGAGAAGACGTGTAGCTGCTGTAAATAATTCAGCTGCAAATATCACAGTCATGATCACGCCAAGGATGGAGCAGAGTGGCGCCCCTGCCACCTGTCAGCAAGCACCGACACTCCTCAGTGCTGACGCAGAGCAGCCCATTAGTGTGAGGCCAACAGTGAGAACTAAACAACACAGATTAAAACAAAATAAAAAGATCTATTCTGTTATCTAGTTAAGAGCTATAGCTGGCATAAAGGTGTTGCCTCACAAATGGGCAGCTTAAAGAAAGGGAGCTGCACATTTTACAGTGGCACGACAACAGTACAAAAAATTGATACACTTCTCAAACTATGTGATCAATGGACAGAGTTTAAGCAGAACAAGTGGATTAATCACCTTTATCCAGTAAGTAAATGTGTGAATTATCAGAGATAAGAGACATTAGTGGTGGGACACCCTTGTCTTCTAATGGCGCCCAGAATATGGCTCATTTATATATAATAATAATAAAACAACCTTACATCTTAACTAGTTCTTGATATATATATTTTATAATCTCTCTCTCTATATGCAATGTTACATATTATATACATTTATATGTTGTAAACGTACACAATGAAAATAGATTTAAAATAATATATATTATATAAAATAGTATAACATAACTACTATTTATAAAAAAAGTTACTTAACTAGTTCTTGAAATATATAAATCTCTCTCTCTATAAATGAGCAATGTTATATACAGGTCCTTCTAAAAGAATTAGCATATTGTGATAAAAGTTCATTATTTTCCATAATGTAATGATAAAAATTAAACTTTCATATATTTTAGATTCATTGCACACCAACTGAAATATTTCAGGTCTTTTATTGTTTTAATACTGATGATTTTGGCATACAGCTCATGAAAACCCAAAAAATTATCAAAAATAATTAGCATATTTCATCCGACCAATAAAAGAAAAGTGTTTTTAATACAAAAAAAGTCAACCTTCAAATAATTATGTTCAGTTATGCACTCAATACTTGGTCGGGAATCCTTTTGCAGAAATGACTGCTTCAATGCGGCGTGGCATGGAGGCAATCAGCCTGTGGCACTGCTGAGGTGTTATGGAGGCCCAGGATGCTTCGATAGCGGCCTTAAGCTCATCCAGAGTGTTGGGTCTTGCGTCTCTCAACTTTCTCTTCACAATATCTCACAGATTCTCTATGGGGTTCAGATCAGGAGAGTTGGCAGGCCAATTGAGCACAGTAATACCATGATCAGTAAACCATTTAACAGTGGTTTTGGCACTTAAAGCTTTTCAGCAGATGGAAGCATGAAGTGCTCCAAAATCTCCTGATAGCTAGCTGCATTGACCCTGCCCTTGATAAAACACAGTGGACCAACACCAGCAGCTGACATGGCACCCCAGACCATCACTGACTGTGGGAACTTGACACTGGACTTCAGGCATTTTGGCATTTCCTTCTCCCCAGTCTTCCTCCAGACTCTGGCACCTTGATTTCCGAATGACTTTGGACCACTGAGCAACAGTCCAGTGCTGCTTCTCTGTAGCCCAGGTCAGGCGCTTCTGCCGCTGTTTCTGGTTCAAAAGTGGCTTGACCTGGGGAATGCGGCACCTGTAGTCCATTTCCTGCTCACGCCTGTGCACGGTGGCTCTGGATGTTTCTACTCCAGACTCAGTCCACTGCTTCCGCAGGTCCCCCAAGGTCTGGAATCGGTCCT
>RJVU01011283.1:2049446-2076313 GCA_003731715.1 Anabarilius grahami | reverse complement strand
AAAATGAATATGTATATTTTATATTATATATTTTAAACATGTAAATGAAAATAATATAAAATGAAAATACAGTGCTCAGCGGAAATGAGTTCACCCCCTTTGAACATTGAACAATAACATTTTAAATAATATCTCAATGAACACAAAAACAATTTCCAAAATGTTAAGACTAAGTTTTATATAACATCTGTTTAACTTATAACATGAAAGTAAGGTTAATAGAATATAACCTAGAGAACAAAATGTTCAGTTTTACTCAAATTAGGGTGATGCAAAAATGAGTACACCTCACTGAAAGTCTCTGAAGCAAAGCTAAATTTTAGACTACAAATGTCTAATTTAACAAGAATTCAACTACAGGTGAGTCTAATCCAGCAGACAGTTGACTATAAAAGGGTGTTAAAACCCCTTCCCATTTCATCATTTCATGCTGTCAGCAATGGCACCACATGGAAGAGAAATGTCACAAGAACTGAGAAAAAAAATAATTTCTTTACACCACAAAGGTGATGGCTACAAGAAGATCAGCAAAGATTTACTTATCAGTCAGAACACTAGCAAAAGTGGTACAAAAATTTAAAAAAGATATAACTGCAACCATCTCACAGAGATGTCTAGGTCATCCACGGAAGTTAACACCTCGACAGGAGCGTCTTCTGATGAGAAGGGTTAAAGAAAATCAGCATGCAAGTTCACTGCAGTTATCTAAAGAAGTAGAAAGCCAAACTGGGGTGACTATTTCCCGAGACACAATACAGCGTACACTGCAGAGGAATGGCATGCATGGGTACCGTCCACAAAAGAAGCCTTTCCTAAAGCCCAGGCACAAAAAAGCCCACCTAGAGTTTGCCAGGGCCCATGCTGACAAAGATGAAGACTACTGGGACTCTATACTCTGGAGTGATGAGACCAAGATAAATGTTTTTGGAACTGATGGCTTCAAAACTGTATGGCGTCGCAAAGATGAGGAATACAAAGTAAAATGCATGGTGCCTACAGCGAAACATGGTGGTGGCAGTGTCCTTATGTGGGGCTGCATGAGTGCTGCTGGTGTCTGGGAGCTGCATTTCATTGATGGCATCATGAATAAACAGATGTATAGCTCTATACTGAAAGAGAAGATGCTACCATCACTCCGTGACCTTGGTCGTCATGCACTTTTCCAACATGACAATGATCCTAAACACACATCTAAGGCCACTGCTGGATTTCTGAAGAACAGGGTGAAAGTAATTCAGTGGCCAAGTATGTCTCCTGATCTGAACCCAATCGAACACCTATGGGGAATTCCGAAGAGACAAGTTGAGCATCACTCTCCATCCTCTCTAAAAGAGGTCATTCTTGAAGAATGGAAAAAGATAGATGTTGCAAAATGTTGCCAACTTGTTCATTCCATGCCTGAAAGACTTGGTGCTGTCATTAAAAATCATGGAGGCCATGCAAAGTACTAGATGTAGTAGTTTTTGTTGTGGGGTGTACTCATTTTTGCATCACCCTAATTTGAGTAAAACTGAAAAATGTGTAATCCAAGTTATGTTATTAACCTTACTTTCATGTTATAAGTTAAACAGATGTTATATTAAACTTAGTCTTGTCAACATTTTGGAAATAGTTTTTGTGTTCATTGAGATATTGTTTAAAATGTTACTTTTCAAAGGGGTGTACTCATTTTACACTGAGCACTGTATATATGATATAAATATACAATATATATATATATTCACTGTATGTGTAAAAATCACATAATTACATATATTTACAAAATAAAAAAATAAAATGTAAAATATATAAAGCAAAATCACTAATTAAACAAACAAACAAACAAACAAATAAAGTATTTCTGTAATACAATTACCTTGGATCACATGTGCTACAGTATCTCTACTGATACTGTTGAGACTGCAGTTATGGCTATGCCTAGGAGACTGCAGACAGTATGCTGACAGGCCTTGGGGGCTCATAGCCTGCGCTCAGACCCCCTGCAGAGCACTTTGACTTTGAGAGGATGCAAGTTATATAGATACATCCACCAACCCCTCCTTTCCACCCCACCTCAAGTGCCAGGCGCCAGTTTAGATGCATCTTCACACAGACAGCTTGGCGACGTCAGTTCTAATGGCTCTTATCTTAATCTGCTTTAAAAGCATCCTGCATTTCCACAAGATCTTTTCACCTTTCCAAGCCCACATTTAATAAGCAGGCCCTCCAAACTGTTTAGCCCTTCTTGTCATAAGGTTATGCCAGAAAACACAGGCTGCTGTGGTTAACAGGGGTCCAACTGAGACAGGTTGGAAGATGCAAAACCACATCTTGAGAACTGTAAAGGGCCTGCGTGTGTGAGTTATGAATGATAATGCTGAGGGGCCTGGGGGTGGAATACCATATATATTGGTGCCATGGGGACAAATGGCCAGAACAGACACACATCATACACATGGTCCCTAGCAGAATGGAGAGATAGTGATCAAGCAGTGGTGGAGAGGTGTCTGGAGACTACAGATGCTCTGGTCTGCTCCTCCTCAGACGGGACTCTCAGGCTCCGGAACTTCCACAGTCTCCAATGAGTCCCTAAACTGCTCAATTTCCAGATTAAATATTAATCCACATGGAATATTCATACATGGACATGATATACAATAGGGAATTTATGTGGTCAATTTATAAACAAACTGGTTCTTGTCTTAAAGTTGGGGTAGCATACTATGATTCTGGTAGGCTAAATATATTGAATGAAATATATTGGAAATGTACACTAAGTGTACATGCACACACACAGACATTTGAGAATGTTAATCATCCCCTCTGAGGGTACATCATGACAGGCAGCTTGAATAGGGCTGAATTATTCATTAGCTAAACGTAACAAACAATGAGGAACAAAGTATTTTTCAATGGTTTTCAATAATTGAGCCTGTTACCTGAAAAGGGATACAGAAAACCATGAGCCAGCACTCAAAGGTTTGTTCAATATCCATAATACATTACAGCTACGTATTAGTGCATTTGGTCATCGTCTGACCGCTGCTATTGAATTTTGAAACAGCTTCTTCTGGTGTTATGACTTTGTGGATCCTCTACCGGAATGTCAGACAGCAACCATAGTCTTACACAGCACGCAGATGATGTTTTTATTGCAGTTCTGAGGAAACCATCAGCATGTTTAGAGAAATGCAAAATTGTGGTCTCTAAGGCCTCCCAGTGGCAGCTTTGTAGAGCTGCAGTGCCACATTGACATGACTTAGTAAAAAAACAACAACTCATGGTTCAGAATCTTAGATTTTGATAGATTCTTTATAAGCAAAGAAATATGGATGAGATTAAATGGTTAACTGGATTTTTATATTTTCCGTTGCCACAGTACTAGATTGAAGCGGGAGGTTGCCAGTGTAGTGCTATGCAGTTGCTAAGATGTTTAGGTTGGCTGCTTGGCCATTGCTAGGTTAGCTGGTACTAAAAAGTCAAAAGAGACCATTCGAAAATCTCTATGGTCCTTAAATATGGCTCAGGTACCCCCCTTCAAATTAAACTGGCCATTTTATAACTTGCATATCATTCATATCCTTAGCACAAATGGTGCTCCAAACAAATGGTTAGAGGTTTGTTCAAATTCTTAACCATTTGTATGAGCAATAGTGATACTTGTGTTAACTAGCACCACTAATTGCAGAGAATATTGACTGTACACACCTTGTAGGATGGCAGGAAGCAGAGAACCCCTCGACTCACTGTGTGGCACACTTTCAAAAGCAGGGCCCCTACTTCATCCTGGAAGGCAAATGTCTCTGCATGCTGAAATGTGGCACAAAGTTTACGACCCTGAGGCCCTGCACCAACTGTACCGACCCAGACCTGTAACATAAACACACCTATTATACAACTCAGAATTTGAGTTACACTACCATTCAAAAGTTTGTGGTTATTAAGGTTTTCTTTAAATAAATTAATACTTTTATTTAGCAAGGAAAACAGTAATTTTTATTTGTAATAATCTTTTACAATATAACTGTTTTTACTGTATTTTTTGCTGGATGCACATCCTGAAAATGCTATGTAGCAATGACCTGTGACTTGCTGATAATGTGATTGGCCTCTAGCTGGATGGAGAATTTGATGCCCAGCTCAGAGGAAAAGGAACCCATGGGAGAGAGGGTGCCCGAAGTCAGCACAATACTCCGCACTGAGTCGCTCAAATCTGAAAATGCCTGCAATCACACACACCACCAACCAATACAGATTAGAGTTCATATTCATACTGACACCATTCAAAGTGGATTTTAAAAGTACTGCAGCAAGCATAGTTGTTCTCACCACAGCAGGATTGAGGCACCAAAAGCTCAGGGTGTGCACCAGAGTTTTGGTGCGAGTGCTCTGTCGGCGACGCTGGGGTCTTGCAAAAAAGCCCTGAGCGTCGGGCGGGTCCTGCTGGGTGGTCCACATGTAGCTCTGCTGGAGAGCCACACGGTAATCATCTGCAAACCTGTACAGATTTACAAACAGAGAAATTAAGTAAAACCAATAGATGAATGTGAAATAACTGGATTTTGTGGTACAAGAGCATGTAGTAGAAGTTTATTCAAAGCTTTTAAAAAGAGACAAGGATTATCAAGCACACTAAAATACATTGGGACATATTTTTGTGCATTAAACTAGGGCTGGGAGATATGCCAATTATTTGAAGATCCATTTGTATGATTTAGCTGGCAATATTAAATTAGGAAACATTTCATCTACTAAGTTTCCTGAAGTCTGTGTCATCAGACTTGTTTCACCAATCCACAATGTCCTGTAAATTTATATATCAGTATCAAAAAGTTTCCCATTGATTAGTTCAAACTAATCTTTGGAGTTTATTAATTAATTGTTTATTAATTAACTCTGATTCATTTAGTATGTTTTAGTTCTAGTATGTTCTAAGTAGCACTTTCCATGCAATAAAAACATAAAAAAATATATATAATGTAGGTAAATTTTATAACCAAGTATTGTTATATTGAAACAATTAAATTAAAAATGTGGAAAAGTGAATGGGAAACAAGCACTATTTATTTATAACTAAAATTCACTATTTTACTTCTAGCAGCTTATTTTGAATTTATGATTCCTCTCTAAATTTACACTTAAAGTTCTCTTTTACACTTAAATCTTGTCAACTTTTAGGAGTAAATTTAAAATAATTTAAAGCAAAAAGACATGGACTAGATGCCATAAAACTCCAACTGCGATTTCAAGGGGTCTTTAAAAATCACTGCCAAAAACCTTTTTAGAGATAGTAAGGTAAGAAGAATGATGGGTAGTTTGTGATAATGACCTGCAATTTTGTCTGAAAAGAAATTCCAGCACCATAAAGAGGCTTTTGAGCATTGACTGAGTGTTGGAGCTGATGGTGGGAACCTGCACCGTATCTTCTCTCCCGTTCACTAGCCCGATCCGCTCCTCCTTCTCTAGCACTGCTGCCAGGTTTTTCTACACAAATCAGATAAAAAGGAGGGCAGACTGTTAGTATACTCCTTCTGGTAAAAGGGGAGGAAAATACACAGAGGAAGAATACCTGTAGCAAAGAGAAGGTGTCTGCTGTGATGCCAAGACCATGGAAGATGCCAAGAACCTCCGTCCCTGTCCAGACCTTACAGGAAGACTCATATTCGCGCTCCTCCAAGCCACTGCAGCTTTCCTGCACCCAGCTACATAAAAGTATGGACACAAATATGTAATTAATTTCATTTAAATTCTTTCAATTCTCCCAATTTAACAAAAAAAATACAGATTGGTTAACAAAAAGAAATATTAAGGATAGGGCTGGAAAAATACATCGATTCTCGATCGATACAATGAATCTGGATCGATCCTGATATTTTCTCTCTCTAATCGATTCTGAGCTTAGTTTTAATGGCGCTCTAGGCTAGTTTTTTTAACCGCACACTCTCAAACGCTCACGAAGAAGACTGCTGGACAGCACTCATGCGATCGGCTGAGTCATGTAAGAGGTTAAATATACTTTCACCTCGGCTCAGAAAGCTTTTATGATGCGAGATTTGTAAATCACTTCAACCTTTTCGAACTTTATGAATCATGGATGCAAACAGGTAAGAGGGAAAAAAGGTGAGAACATTGTGCAGTGCAGAGCACTTTTTTTTTTTAAAGTTATTTGCTTTACATGCTCATTTTTCTAGTTATTTTTTATTACCCTATATGTCCAAAACTGTAATTTTTCATGAAAAATAACATATTGTTGCAACATTTTACCAAAATCAACATTTGGTTAAAATCTCATGTTATAAAAGACGAAGTGATGCTATGCAGGATATTTAAGACAATATTGGCTGATTAGACGGCTGTTTGCCACATCTCAGACCTCAAATACATAAAATCTTACCCATTATAGACATAGTAATTTTAAAGTGAAGAGTGAAGGAAACACTGTACAGTACTTACTGAAACAACCAGTTCTTTATTTACCCTTGTAAGTTCACAATTACCCTTGTAAGACCCCCACCCTCCCCATAAAAACACTTTCTCATTGGATCTATGCAAATCCCATTGGTGACCTATTTTGACCTCAAAAAGGTGAGTTCTCACTGAAAGGTGAGGAGTTTGCATCTATGATGAATGATTATTTTAGGTTTAAGTGGTGTGTGTAAAGGAACTGGAAGCAGGCAGTGTACAAGTGTTTCTAAAGAATGTATAGTAGTCCCATCTGCTGTTTAAAAACTAAGCTCAGAATCGATTCGAGAGAGAATCGCGATACATCGGAAAATAACAGAATTGCTCTAGATTCCTTGTATCGTGAATCGAGATTCAAAGTATTTTCCCAGCCCTAATTAAGAATTTTCATAAAGCAGATCTCTGACATAATACAATTCATGACGAAGCAGAATATGGATGTCCCACCGCCTATTACGTGAAACTAATGAAGAAAAGAGGGGGTCGTACTTGGCAAGGCTGCAGCAGAAGGCTAGCAGTGGCCTGTGTTGATCGCGCCGAATGTTGTGTGTCACCATTCCGTCGATCTCATCACGTGCCAGCAACAGCTGAGCTTGATTCAGGGTGAAACTGGCACTCTCACGGGCACAGTCCTCTATGTTATGAGCCTCGTCCAGCACTACAATCTGCTCCTTCAGATTGATTTCCATCTGGAAAGAGGAGCAAAATGACAGTCATCACCAGATGGATACATATAAAAATCCTTAAAATATCCAAACACATGTTTTATCAATCTTACTTGAAGACTTTAATTGATTTCTTTAAAATAGGGGTGATTTTTCAAAATGTTTTTAGTCTCTTACACAAAAAGATATTCTTAAACTGATAAGGGTGGCATCAGCACAAAACACTCAAAAAAAGTAAAACATAATTGTCTGGGCCATTTTTTAAACCATATACAGTGCTCAGCGTAAATGAGTACACCCCCTTTGAAAAGTAACATTTTAAACAATATCTCAATGAACACAAAACAATTTTCCAAAATGTTGACAAGACTAAGTTTTGTATAACATCTGTTTGACTTATAACATGAAAGTAAGGTTAATAATATAACTTGGAGAACAAAATATTCAGTTTTACTCAAATTAGGGTGATGCAAAAATGAGTACACCTCACTGAAAGTCTCTAGAGCAAAGCTACATTTTAGACTACAAATGTCTAATTTAACAAGAATTCAACCACAGGTGAGTCTAATTATTCATTACACAGGTGTCCAGCAGACAGTTGACTATAAAAGGGTGTTAAAACCCCTTTCATGCTGTCAGCATTGGCACCACATGGAAGAGAAATGTCACAAGACCTGAGAAAGAAAATAATTTCTTTACACCAGAAAGAAAATCGGCATGCAAGTTCACTGCAGTTATCTAAAGAAGTAGAAAGCCAAACTGGGCGGACTATTTCCCGTGACACAATACAGCGTACACTGCAGAGGAATGGCATGCATGGGTGCCGTCCACGAAAGAAGCCTCTCCTAAAGCCCAGGCACAAAATAGCCTGCCTAGAGTTTGCCAGGGCCCATGCTGACAAAGATGAAGACTACTGGGACTCTATACTCTGGAGTGATGAGACCAAGATAAATGTTTTTGGAACTGATGGCTTCAAAACTGTATGGCGTCGCAAAGGTGAGGAATACAAAGAAAAATGCATGGTGCCTACAGTGAAACATGGTGGTGGCAGTGTCCTTATGTGGGGCTGCATGAGTGCTGCTGGTGTCGGGGAGCTGCATTTCATTGATGGCATCATGAATAAACAGATGTATAGCTCTATACTGAAAGAGAAGATGCTACCATCACTCCGTGCCCTTGGTCGTCTTGCACTTTTCCAACATGACAATGATCCTAAACACATTTCTGAAGAAAAAACAGGGTGAAAGTGATTCAGTGGCCAAGTATGTCTTCTGATCTGAACCAAATCAAACACCTATGGGGAATTCTGAAGTGACAAGTTGAGCATCACTCTCCATCCTCTGTAAAAGAGGTCATTCTTGAAGAATGGAAAAAGATAGATGTTGCAAAATGTCGCCAACTTGTTCATTCCATGCTTAGAAGACTTGGTGCTGTCATTAAAAATCATGGAGGCCATACAAAGTACTAGATGTAGTTGTTTTTGATGTGGGGTGTACTCATTTTTGCATCACCCTAATTTGAGTAAAACTGAAAAATGTGTAATCTAAGTTATATTATTAACCTTACTTTTATGTTATAAGATAAACAGATGTTATATTAAACTTAGTCTTGTCAACATTTTGGAAATTGTTTGTGTGTTCATTGAGATATTGTTTAAAATGTTACTTTTCAAAGGGGGTGTACTCATTTATGCTGAGCACTGTACTTGTAAGGTATATTGTTGCACGCCTGTGATCATCAGTTGAATTCCATATTAATTTTCAAAGTAACCAGTTCCCAAAAATTATTCCCATTATAAAGCTCAATTTGTAAATATAAATAATCTATATAAAACAACATAATTACATCTATATAAATAAAAATGTAGTTCAATACATTCTGTATATACTGAAACTTAAATGATAGTAACATTTTTGGATTGATGCTCACACTCTCACGAATGAGGGGGTCCAGCAGGTAGTTGTAAGGACAGAACACAATGCAGGCCTCTTGCATGAGTTCCCGAGCTGCGTAGTAAGCACAGGATCGCAGCTTGCCACCAAGACGCACCAGATCCTCAATGTCCCAGGCCTGGTGTAGCCCGTGAACCCACTGTAAAGAGCTCTGATCACGCATTTTATGCACATTGTGGTAGTACCGGCATGACAGACCCTGAAAAGACATGGAAATACACAAACGCACACAGACAACATTGCTTTATGAAAAGAGATAATGCTTGAGATGCATTTGATAACACTTAAGTGGTAAAGCATTGTGCTAGCAAAACCAAGGTTGTGGGTTTGAATCCCAGGGAATGTGTGTACTGATATAATGAACGGTTAATGTATAAAAATGTGAATGTTTTGATGAAATTAAAACTCAATCACTATTCAGATGGATCCTTAATGGTTCCTACTGGACAGATTGACATCACAATCACTTCCTTATGATAAATGTGCTTTTACATGATTATTTTGGCAGCTGCCTCACTGCAGAAAAGGGAAGCATCTGTGCATTGTTTCGCAATTCGCTGGAACCTGTAACATGCTGCTGAAAAGCTGATAGCAGCTTCCAGTATACATACTCAAAGAGGGATTAGTCTTCAATGAGAACATGGGATAAATGTCAACCCGATCGTGCCATTTTGATTCCCCTGTCCTCCAACCCTTATGATGGTGATGATGGCACCACCGAGGGGTGTGCAACCTAACGACAAGTGTCTGAAAGGCCTACGCACTTCAGCTATTCTGTAGGGCCAGAAGAGCAGAATAAAGACTCGGAGTGGGGCTCATAAGAGGACACAAGAGATGGGGCCTCAGGGAGGATGAGGAAAATGACAGCTCATTCTCTCCTCTATCTGAGCAGGGTTGTCGGCACGGTCTTCCCTGCTTTCATGTGCAGAGGCGCAACACAGTCGAGAGGTGAGTGGACACCTGTGGTGACAGCGTAATAGGTATCATTATGAGGGCTGCCCGATGGTCATAGACTAAGTAACATGGACAATACAGAATCTCCCACTGGAACAAAGTGTGTTTGAAGCCTTTGACAAGGCTGCACAACAAAAAAGGTCTGTATGACTGATTGGGGACATTGTCACCTGTAACCGTTTTCCACAGCTTTGGTGACGGAGATTAAGTTCGTGAAACCTTAAAGCGAGGGTTTGCATTTCAGTGTAGCAGCTCGTCTTCTTTTCTTACGACAGTATTACAGTGAAAAGAGAAGAGGGTTCACAGAATAAGTGGCCACACTTGCTGTTTGGCCTGCAGGCCACTGTGAAGATCAGGAAATGAGGTGTTTAGTTGCACAGCAAAGAGTGGGTCAATCTCCGTTCACAAGATCCAATGTAAGACTTTCAATGGCAAACAAATTCATGATGGGTTGATCACTACACTCAATGACATTAACTGTACACTTAGGTGGTCAGTGGAAATAGCGTGTGCAGGGGTGATCTTTTGCTAGACACACATATCATGTATCATAAAAATAAATCTAAACTGACACCATTCTAATGAGGATGCACCACAATTTCGACCACCGAAAATGCCATTCTTCAGTCAAATGTCGAAAATGCAGAGAGAATCTGTTAAAGGGATAGTTCATCCAAAAATGAAAATTCTGTCATTAATTACTCACCCTCATGTCGTTCCACACCCGTAAGACCTTCGTTCATCTTCAGAACACAAATTAAGATATTTTTGATAAAATCGGATGGCCCAATCACGTGACTTTGGCAGTTTGATATATGCTCCGAACCATCTGAACCACTGATTCAAAACAAAAGATTTGTAAAGCTTCGAAGCTTCATGAAGCAGTGTTTTTAAAACGCCCATCACTAAATATTGTTGAATAAAGTCGTTATTTTGTTTTTTTGCACAAAAAAAAAGAAAGTATTCTTTCTGGGCATCTGAAAGTGTTAATTATCTTGCTGGCAATGGGGGCCTCACTGAGACATCAGATTTTATCAATAATATCTTAATTTGTGTTTCGAAGATGAACGAAGGTCTTACAGGTGTGGAACAACATGAGGGTAAGTAATTACTAACATTATTTTCATTTTTGGGTGAACTAACCCTTTAAGGTGTGGCCACATTTACAGTTTTTTTGCAGGTGAAATCCAGTCATTTCAATAGGAACGGTTTTAAGTTGATCACATCATAATGTGACCTTTTGCACCTTTACTACTTAACACTATAGACCTTATGCACAGGAGAAACAAGCGCGCCACCATCTTTATAATATTGTCTTTGAACTTCCGTTTTTGTCCTGTACATTTCTATGGAATCGCTGTTAAAGAATAATTAGCTGGTGAAGTGGATTTACTTGTTGTAGAGTTAATGAAAGTTATCATGAGCATTGTAATGTTTAAAGCAGATGTCTTAACAAATGTCAGTAGACCCAGAAGATTTTAAAACGAGCAGTTCATTCGTAAATACTTCATTGTTTATCTTATTAGGTTTCTCTCACAACACTAATATTGAGTTCAGAGTCTCATAAAAGGCCTTGAACTCAGTGAACCTAAATCTACTCTCTTTTATCTCTCTCAGAGGCACTAATGATGACAGATGAATGAAGAACCTGTGCTCAAAGGTGGTTGCAATATCACGGTGTAACCTGGGAAGGGGGCGACTCACGTTCTTGGCCTCCAGCAGCTCCTTGCAGCGCTCATTGCGGTTGGTATGAGGTACCACTTCGGGGTGGACACAGGTGTGGTCTCGGCTGGACAGTATTGTCATGGGCACGGTGGAGTAAAGTGTCCGTTTCAACTCCCGTGCAATCTGTGTGATCTGCTTATGAGTACGAGTGCCGAAAAAGATCTTTGGGATCTTTTTCCTCCCGCTTCCCTCTTTGTCTTTTTCGTTGTCCTTGGACTTTTCAACCAGTTTCTGTCCTGCTTTGAGGTTGGCGCAAGGACAGCGAGAACAAGACACGGGAGACTGTTGGACACAAAGTGAGAGAGAAAAACAAGTCAAGCGTAAACATTACAAAGAGAAACAACATACTTGATGCAATTCTACAGCCCTTGTTTGTCCAGCTCATGAAAAGGCCTTTGTATTAGCAGTTATATACAATCATTCAAATAACAGGTAAATGCTATAAGTCAAGACACAATGACCCCAAGCAAGACTGTAATTTTAGACTGCGCCATTGTTCATGCTACTGGCCACCTGATTGGATCTCCTTAATTGCAGCTTTCACACAAAGGGCCATGCTTGCCTGCAGCCAGTTCTAGTGGTGAAACCGATCTTGAGGATGGTATGAGCATTTTAAGTGTCCCACTTTCCCCTCTATTCATGGGAATGACACAATTCATGTGTTACACAGTTGGTGTCAAACAGAGTCATTGCTTCACTTTGTGGGAGACAGTGTTATTGTCCGAGTACTGATATACTGCATGCATTAAAACAAGAAAAGCTTGTTAAGTGTTTTAATCTATCTACACTACACTATTAAATTTTTTCCTCTCAACAACATGATTTTGTTCAGAGTTGACTGATAATTTGTTGATGTTACAATTCTATACTATTTTGTGTAAAAAAACAAACAAACAAACAAACAAAAAAACAGTAAATCAATCACTTTAAATGCTAAAAGTGAATTTAGGCATCATGACATTATAATGTACATTGTGAAAAACTAATATTCATTTTTAAATTTGCTAAAGAGTACATTTAACGGTGTTATTAAAATATTTGTGTTCTTAATTTTGCCTTTGCTGATATTTAACACTAACATAATCTAAATGAGCATGCATATTTTAATATTTAATAAATATAAGATTTTATAAAACAAAATCTTATATACAAGTTTTCCTTCAGTCCTTCAAAATAACAGTAGCTTCTTTTCCTTTCATAAGAGTGACAGTAAGATTATCCCTCATAAGCAAATGCTAAGTCACGGCATGTGTTACACCTTCACATCAGGGATCAAGCTGTCCTTTAGCCTGCACTCCACTGAAGAGGTCCAGCTCCAGTTTCCTGAGCTGCTTCTCAAACCTTGTTTGTCATTAAATATTACAGTAAGTGATAGAATGGAAGCAAATGTGAGCCTGTCTTGCAAACCGTCCCCCGGTGGGACAAAGACCAGGTCCGACGTGCTAAATAAACAGAGAGCTGGCAGCAGCTAAGGTTACGGCTTCGCAGAAAGAGTTACAGCCCTGCCGATCACCTTACCTGCTGCTGCCACATTCAATAGGCCAGTCCAAGTATCCTGCCTCCTATACCGAATAATTACTTATTCATCGCAGGGGGGAGAGAAAGGGCCAATTGTGAATGGGAGGCCTTGTCAGTAGCCATGCAGGAAACAGCTGACACAAGGGTATCCGTTACATGCAGCCTGCCACAGTTTCGGCCCCTCTCGCTACCGCACACCAAATAAGACACCCCTGGAATGCAGATAACAGCCTCCATTGGCCAGACCTGCCGCCATAGACACATTCAGGCGGAGTGGCGCATTCTTTCCAGCGAGGGCCTGATATCAGTGGAGCAGAGAGCTACACCACAGGCCACTCCAGACCTCAACAGCGGCTCCTAATAAAACAGTGCGTGGCATTGTGTGGGAGCGTTAACCCAAGCATGCTGTTCCAGTCAGGGGCAGACACCTGCAGATGCATCTAGCAGCTCATTGCTCTGCTAATAAAATGTGGCCATTGTTCTGGAACCAAAAAATGAGCAAGGATATTGGGAAAGAGTCTTCGGGGGTTTGTAGCAGCACTGGTGTACAATGACAGCATTTCACAGCTCCTGGGGGACCTAACAGCTAGTTACTGTTCAGGGCCAACACACATACTAGAAATACAAAAAATAAGCTGCAAGTCACTATGTGGTGTGTTTTAGGGGTAATGGATAGATGTAGAGTAGAGTAAGGAACTTATTTTTGCTGGATTTTTTTTTTTTAACAAACCAGATCTGTGACAGTTGGTACTGTTAATGGTTCCCGCATGAGTATTCTTCCGCTGATGCGAATGGAACACTGCGCTAAAATGAAAGTGATTTGGAAAGTGTTCCATGTGTTACTACTCATGGTGAAGTCTGATTCTTAAATGAAACACTCCTATGTGCAGTACTCCTTTATAGAGAATGAAAAAAAACAAAAAAAAAACATGCATGACCAATGAAGTCAAAAGATTTCTAAGTGAACAACTGAACCGGTTCTTTTTTAATGAATCAAAATCATACAGCACAAGTCTAATTATTCTTTTGAGACAGTTGTTCTTTGTGAACCAAACACATACAGCATGACCAATGAATTCAAAAGATTTCCAAAGTGGACCATTTTTATGAACCTGTTCTTTTTTTTAAGAAGCAAAAACATTTGCGACAAAAAACGATTCACAAGCAAATGACTCTTACAAGCCAGTGAATAAAAAAAGCACAATCAATAAAGTCAAAATATTCCCAAGTAAATTACTTTTATGAACATACATAGCTGAATACTTGGATTCACTAAAAAAAACTGACTCATAAAACACAGTGCATCAAAGTGCAGAGCATTCCCAAGTGAATGACTTTCATAAATAAATAAATTTAAAAAAAACATACATAGCAACTAGTGAAGTCTGATTCTCGTGCTAATGACTCTTATGAGCCAGTTGTTTTAGTGAATCACAAACTCTTACGGATCAGATGGAGTTTATCAATTAATTCGACTCAAATTCAAAAGGATCATTAATGGAACCATTCACCGAATCATTAAGACTAATCAGCATCAGAACCGGAATTGTTAAATTCTTGTTTGAAGAGGCGAAGGATCCTATAGAGTTCTTATCAGTTACTGCTGAAAAACATTATAAGAGCTGGGTTTGTTCTGTTAGACAGTTGCATTTCTGTTTGCCAGGTGAGGTGTGGAGAGAGCAGCTCCTGTGTTTGAGATGGTGAGGCTAGATTGTCTGTGCTCTACAATGGCCCTGTAGTGGAAGATGCAGGCCCAAGTGTGAGCGCGAACAATGGAGACTGCATTTCAACAGGCTGGCTCTGAGAGCCTGACACCTGAGAGACTGAAATCTCACACTGTCCGCCTGCCTGGGCCACTGCACCCTCACCATACAGATGGACAGAGAGAGAAGGAGATAGCGGGCGAGAGACAGAGACAGCGAGTGAAGCATTTCAGTGAGGTCTTTACTCCCTATAGCTCTCCTGATAGCTGCCCCGGAGCGCCCCCACCCCGCAAATCCTCAATCTCACAAAGCACCTGTTTATCCCCGGAGTGCCGTAACCAGCGGGTGAACCCCATTCAATATTTATCCCAGGCTTTCACAGATCACTGCCAAGCAAGGCAAACCTCTTAATTAAACTGGAGCTCGCTTCAAAGGGCCCATTGAAGATGTCAGTCAGCGCTGGCAGGGGCCGAGAACGGTGTCAGGTGAGAGAGTGAAACCTTAGACCTGCTTTCTCTTCTTCCCCCTACCCAACACACCCCTAGGCCCGCCCATCAAGCCCGGGCCGTCCTCTTCGGAGACAGTCTACCAATCCCGAGGAACACACCAGACATGTCACTCCCTTTTCCATTGTGCCTGTTGTAAGCAATATGTCCTACGGTGTGACGGGCCGTTCACACTGACACAGATTCTTTTCACCACTGACTATGTGAATACCTGTGGTGTTTGTAACACTGCATCAGTTTTTCTAAGTGGCCATATGCGGTACATGG
Organism: Anabarilius grahami; assembly: GCA_003731715.1. Classification (NCBI taxonomy): domain Eukaryota; kingdom Metazoa; phylum Chordata; class Actinopteri; order Cypriniformes; family Xenocyprididae; genus Anabarilius; species Anabarilius grahami. Next base: position 2,060,582 of record RJVU01011283.1, on the reverse strand, counting down.
AGATGCTGAGCTGCATTTTATAGCCCCACACGTAAGCCTCTCTCAACAAGCCAAACGAACATAACCCCACATTAGGAGGATTTCTGCTTAATGTTAATGATAAGGTTATCAAATTACAGATAAAGGTCAGGCAGATATCTGCAAAAAGAAAGACTGGATGACGTACCATAAAGTTCATGATCTAGTGAATCTAGCATCCCCAAAAGTCAACAAAAAACCACTTTTGCATTCAGTCAGACATTTCACTGTAGTGAACATTGTTTTGGTACCATCCTGCGTATAAGGATGAAAGCAACTATGCATGCATACATTAAATCGGAGTAATATGGCTTGATGTGAAACAGCACTAGTCAAATGACAATAATTAAAGAGAGATAATGCCTGCTTAATGTGAAAAATACCTGCAATGAATCCAATAATTTCCCCTTGAACCTGTTTTGAACCATCCTCTGCTGCCACCCGGTGGTCAAGATATAATATAACGCAATACATAATATTATATTGATAATATGATTTATTTAATAATTACAAGTTGCAACTAAATATATAATTATAATATTGTTTATTATAATATTATTTATTCAATACTAAATACTATTCCAGCGGCATCCTTAGCAAAATAGCGGAAGTCTGGGTATCTTAAAGGGATAGTTCACCCAAAAATGATAATTTCTGTCATCATTTACTGATGATACTGATAATATTTTAAGAAATGCCAATACAATGGAAATCAATGGCCAACAAAACTGTGACAACATTCTTCAAAATATCATCTTTTTGTGTTCCACAGAATCAAGAAAGTCTTGCAGGTTTGGAACAACATGAAGGTGAGTAAATGATAACAGAATTTCCATTTTCTGGTGAACTATCCCTTTAATGGATACTGGATGATGAAATGCAGAGAAATAGTTAACCGTGCTCTTTATAGCTATTTTTAACACTATTAAATCATATTCTCCAAATTAGAGATAAAAGTAGAAATTGAGTCTGAGGTGCACTCACAGGACACTGAGGCTGTGACTGACAGCCGTCAGCTCTGGCACCACTGTTCAATTCCATGGTCCAACTCTGAGTCCCAGGCACCGGTCTCTCCAGATTCTCCTCCTCTTCATCATCATCAATATAAATCACTCCTCGTTCAAGGCATCTTCGCTTGCTGCTCTGTGTAAAGAAAAAAACGGAGTGTGATGACAAGGCTCAACAAGCCATACGTTAACATCATAGCAATAGAAGCTATTGGCAGCAGTACCTTTTGCTCTGTGCCTGATGTACGAATGCGCTTCCTGTCAATCTTAAAATCATCATCTTGTTCTCCATTGGAGAGAGAGGCTTGAAGTTTCTCAGAGAGATGAGAAGACAAAGTCGACTTTCTAGGCTGGTCACTTTGGACTGCTGAAACAAAGATGCATACTTTATGAGAAAATAGATTACACTTAAGTAATGTATCAAAGTGATTTCTAAACAGTGCTGAATCTACTTCTAAAGTCCCCCTATTATGCTTTTTTGTATATATCTTTAATTTAGTATGTAATATAGCTGTTTGTAAATGTAAAGGGTCTGCAAAGTTTCAGAGATTAAAGTGCATGATAAATGGAGTTATTGAGTAGGCTCTTGGAAAGGAGGGGTTTAAAGTAGAGATGCACTGATCGACTGGCCATAAATCAGAACTGGCCGGTTTTTGCTTCAAATGCACAATCGTTTTTTCTTTTTATTTTGGCAGATCTCTATTCCGGACATGCACACAAACTGCATTGCAATCAACTGGATGAACAGACTCACCAGCAGATACTGAAAAAGGCACAAGAAGCTTACTATGCTTGAAATACTGGAAGAAAAATATAAATATTGAATTTAGGGCAGGGATTTATATTATTTGTATCTCTGAAGGGAACTGACTGTTCTCAGAGAAGTTTTGATGGCATTTTCTTTTCCTCTTCTCTCCATATAATGCCTATTAAAATAGTGTTTATGAGCACAGCAGCGGTAATCAAGGAAACGAAACAGCTACTGTTCCATAAGCACCACCTACTGTCCGAGTTGAGTGAATTTGCATTTTCATTCAGATCTGCCATTTTTGTTTTGTGCAGGTGTGTCATATGTAGCATAATTTCACAAATCTAAAGTCAGACCATTCTGTCTTTGTTTTAAATCCTGATATAATACAATCTTGTTTAAATCAAAAACAACTGCTAATGCTACAGGTGTGTGTAGCGTCTTTGTTTGGATCATGATTGAAATGCAGTGGTTGCCTCTAATTTCAAAAAGCTAGAGATATTGTTGTTGTTTAAGGCCAGCTTGACCTATTATAGAGCAAATAAACAACAAATAAATTTTGCTTAAAGGGAAAAAAAAAATTATATGATAAATATAATTATTTAGGAAACTAGATGAGGTAAAATAAACAATGCATATGGGTTGATGTTCTCTTGATTTGTGCTATGTGAAAGTGCAGTAATTCTGTTGAAATTCAAAAACAAATTTTTCAAATGACAACAATGGTTTAGTTATAATTTTGAGCAAAATAATCGGGATTATCAATTAACCATTATGCAGCATGATGAAAATATGACTATATTTTCTTTGACTAAAACTACACTAAAATGCACAGATGTTTAGTCAACTAAAAAAAACAGGATACAGTTGACTAAATATGATAAAAAACTAAAAAGTACGACCTCAGTGGCAGAAAAGTTGGAACATTCAAGAATCATTCAAAATCAAGAATCTGTGATTTGTTAATTCCGTTTAAACTTTATTTAACTGACAAAAGTACAGAGAAAAAAATTCCTAGTGGTTTCACTGGCCAAATTAATTTATGGCTGCAACACACTCCAAAAAGAGTCAAAGGCAAAATAAAAATGAAAAGATTAAAGAATATCCAAGTTAAGCTGTTTTGAAACAGTCCACAATTAGCAGGTGAATTGGTAAGAGTATCGTGTTTCGGTTTAAAAGGAGCATCTCAGTCTTTGCAACCAAAGATGGGTCACCACTTTGTGCCAAATTTCATGAGAGAATTGTCAAACAATTCAAAAATCTTTCTCAATGCAAGACTGTAAAGTATTTAGGTCTTTCACCATCTACCATACATAATATTGTGAAAAGATTCAGGGAATCCAGAGAAATCTCAGTCTGTGTAGGAGGGTGAGCCAGGCAAGTATTGTAGGAGACCCACAAAACAAAATTAAGGGCCTTTAAAATAACACAATGGACTTTAAGAAATATTTCCTCTACAGTAAGTAATGAGTTTGTAGAATCATCTTAATGTTATGAGATGTCTTTGTATTGCATTGTATTTGCTTGCTACACACACAAAAATAAATAAATAACATAAAGCTGAACCACAATATGAGCTGATTCCCAAAACAAATGACTCCTTTGAGCCAGTTATTTTAAAATATTGTTCAAAAGGCTTACACTCTCACATTATTGGTTAGAATCAGCATAAATTACACACTGAATCCATCACATGGTTAGGGAATTAACCTGACTTACGGCACCAAACAAAATGTTTCAGAAAATGCTCACCTCCTTTTGACAGAGAGGTTGTAGCTTCAGCAGAAGTACCTTCACCAGCAAGATCCACCAGAGGTGGTTTAGATGCCGTGCTGTTGAAAGTGGGATGTGCATTTTGGCTATGGCACACACATTGACATGGAGTAACCACTTCTGGTTTCTTAAAGTCAGCCGAACTGGTGCCTGCATCTGGCTGTTCCTTACCTTAACATATGACAAAATTAACAAAATAAGAGGCATCATAAATGCATTGTTTTTTTAGAGAAACAACGTTAACAAGAGTTTAGGATCACATACAGGGTTCCTACACATTTTTCATTTCAAAATTCCATACATTTCCAAACTCAAATTTCCAAATCTATCTGTACATTTTTAGACCATATTTAACATAAATTGTTCATACAGCATTATCTTCAGCATTATATTTGGTGTATAGTACAGTCATCTGTAAATATTGCATATATTCACCTCTGACACATCGGTTTGATACGGTAAATGTGGTTTGATGTCACACAATCAACAAACAGTAAAGTACAGTCTGATTTACATGATTGTTTGATCCATTATCTGATGCTCTCTATACCTTAGTCAGTGTAGATGCCAGAACCATTGACAGAAAAGTTAAAAACATTACAACTCATTGTAATGTTTCATTACACATTTCATTACTCGATTTTTACTCATTGTAAAAATTTCTAGACATACCAAACTGTGCTTTCTGCCATGCAAGGGCCGAACAAAGCAAAGCAAGACTCTTCCCACTGCCAGTAGGACTCTCCAATAGACAGTGCTGCCCATGGTTAAGTCCACGAATGATCTAAGAGAGATAAAAAAAAAAAAAAACAACAAACATGAAAATTACAGGCACATCAATGAAAAGTATAGACGGGCTATTTTAAAAGCTTTGTATGCAGATGTTACAATGATACTGATGATAAAGGATTATGCTCATTGACTATAAAACACATTAACAAATCTGTCAGTAGGCTAAAGACAACAGATCTTACTGAATTCATCATGGCCAGCTGAGAGGGATAAGCTTTGCAGGGGAAGTTTATTTTCACCCCTCCTATGGTGTAGTCCACTGGAGCCGCAGCCATTCTGTGTGTCTCTGTGTCCAGAGGAGGTCAATGTCTGAGGACACAAACATTAGAGCTTCGTGAGACTGGAAAACTGTCTTCATTTGACATGTTGACAGCTCAGCTCCACCTATCAAAGTGTATTGTGGGTAACGTTACGTTAAACACTAAGTTTACACCGAATTTGCCTGACATTATCTATCTTAATTACACGGTTATTATTTGAACTGACACTTGACCTAACTGATAATATATGTAATATAACACATTATTCAATCGACTACAAAAGAATAAACGAGTGTTTTATTATAACATATACTACATAACTGTCTGCGTAGCAAGATAGTTTCTCATATTTGCTATTACCGCATAAAAATAACACAGGTAAGTTAACAGTTAGGTTAGTTGGTTTACCTAAGGAGTAATGTAAATGAGAGGAATAGCAGATAGATTACTCCAAAACGAAAAAACACATTTTTGACCGGTTAAAATGGCTGTGTAAACAAAATGAGGCACGAAAACGAAAATCCCGCGCTGCAGCACCAAAACAACACGTCCATCCATGCTGCGTCGTCAACGTGACGTCTGCCGTCAAAATAAAAGACACTGACCTTAACTTTAATTTACTATAACTTTTCTCAATAAATAATGTCACATATTTCACAGTTTTCACATATTTTTATATCTTAAATGTTCGGATAATTAAAATATTCTGAAATTTCTTCTGAACAGCTGAAAAAAAGTAAAGTTTAAAACTCAGATAGATTACTCTTGCGATTTCTGTTATAATGGCATAAAAAAAAAGATTTTCATTAATTTTTCTATCGTGAATATGCAAAGAGGATACGAATTGACATAGAACATTTTCCCAACAAAAAGGGAAACCACGCACAGTTTTACACTTTGCTGGAAGTGATGGGGTTATTATTAAATTATCAAATAAAATGAAACTGACTCTCTCCAAACCATGTTTTTATTATTATTTTTCAAAATAAAAGTAATTCTTATTAAATGTCCACCAAAAAAAAAATAAAGAAACCTAAGGGGGGAAAACATTTCAGTTACATTTTAAGGAAGATCCGCATGTTTATTGCACTTAAAACTAACCGAACTTTACTTGTGTGACGATAAGTATATTTGGATTAATCAATTATGAAAGTTATTCGTCAGGTGGCACTGAGATCCACATACAGGTGAGAGGATAACTTTGAGAAAGTTAATCCAGGCACCACAGAGTTTGAGATATAACAAGCTTATCTCGTTTTTATTAAAACACTGATTATGTAGTAGCCTACTGGGGCAAGAAAAACTACAGAACTGGAGAAGAATCTTTACTTATAAAGAATTTTGAATCAATCTTTTTGACATGTTTTCATGTTTGGGTTCATTCTTCTCCGTCATTCATTTTCTCACAATATGTTTCCCTTGCCTATCAATTGACTTGGTTAGGCATCATTAGATGCAAACTAATAATGCCTACATTTTATTGTAAATATTTACAGATCTAGCTTTATTTCAATAAATGAACAAATTGATCACGATGTCACCAAAGGAGCCGCCATTTCTGTTTTTCTGGGGTTGCCAACTAATAATATGAAGATGTTGGTGACTCTTAGAAAAAAGAAAAAAAACACTATCACTTATTTCTTTTAAATAATTATAAATAATAAGGAATAAAAAAAAAACCCTGTGGGCCATAGTTAAACTCATAGAAGGTGAAATATGGCAAATGGACCTTCAGGGTGAAGCCCAAATTTGCCCGATGTATAAAATGTTTGACATTGTAGATCTAAAATGTAAAATTGCGGAATTATGATCTGAGGACAGATGGAATCAGGGAAAACAAAATCTTGTAAAACTGTGTTATTCAACAGGAGTCTGGATGGCACCAACTAGTTAATAAGGATGAGGCAGGATTATTCCGAGGCGTCATGCACAATCTATGATTATGGTGATCCCAAGATGCTTGGTGATGTAATTGCACCTTGAAAATGTGCCCGTAATCCCAGGATTAGCATTATTAACATGCTCAGAGTGCCGTAAACCTCATTTCCATATCACTCAGCATTTCAGATGTGATATTTCTGCAGGTTTGGTGTTCAGAAATGCTCAGAGAAAATGAGAGGTTTAATTCTCAAGACTTATTTTGTGCATGTTTGACAGTATGCAGCTACTCCAGTGATCCAAGCTAAAGCAAAACAATAGCATGATGGGCCGGGGTGATATTACATAGAAAAGCAGCATAGTGCAAATCCCAACAGATAAAACAACGACATTCACTAGAATCTCTAGACCTAAGGAAGGACATAACACCTGCCACAACCTTCACTTTGAGCTTGAGATGTAATAAGTTCCTACACCAGATATAATGTAATTGATATAATAAATATAACACTCCGACTCATTTGTATATGCAGGTGTGTATTTGAGAGAAGAAGCTGATGGGAATCTAGTGATTCTGTCTTCACCCCAGCTGGACCGGTAGGACCTCATGACCTACATTCATAGCCAGCTGTCAGCCCAACAATATCACCTACATCCTCTGCCAGCAGGTACATGACTGAAGGTTCCACAAGTTGATGTTGTTGTATCACCTAAGATGCATATAATAATCCTGCACATCATTTGCTTTATTTGTTAACATCCATCAGAGTAGTGTAGTTGTGCAACTTGTGTTGATGTCAAAGGCGACTGTCTGTCTCTAGATTGCATTTGCATGTGTGTGTGAGTGTGATCTTGCATTTTAGCTCTGCAGTAAGAAATGATCTGTGGTGTTCATTAAAGCCTGTTCACTGTTTTTGCAATGGGATATTATTTTTATTAAATTTTTTTCCACTGGTGATTTAAAAAAAANNAAAAAAAAAAAAAAAAAAAAGCAGCTTAGTTTATTCAGAGTTAGTGACAAAACCAATGGAGCAGAAATAGATTATACCTTCGAATTGTATCTTCGGATAATTTGTATTCTTATATTTGCCTTCATAATGGAATAACAAAGAAACCGTTTCTTTTTCCGATTTTTCAGCATTTGCCAGACACTTTTATTCAAAGCAACTTACATTGAATTCAAAGAATACATTTTATTAGTTCTAGCATTCCCTGAGAAATAAGCCCTTGACCTTGACGCTGTTAGGACCATGCTCTTTTGTTTGAGCTACAAGAATGCTTTATTTTCTTTGAAGCCACTTATCGATTACAGCTAAGCCCCAAACATAATTGTTCCCAGCGAGATGGTTCATAAAGCAGCTCATATAAGTCACATTGGATAAAGGCATCTGCTAAATGCATAAATGCAAATGCATTAACTTAAAGTCAGCATGAAACAGTTGTGACTTTACTTCACTATTGTAATGGTTTGTAAATATATCCATGTGAAATGGCTTCTCGAATAAGAAAAAATGTAGAGTGGGACTTGATTTTGTCCTGGATTTGATTGGATCATTGGATTATATGTTATCCACTAGGAAAACCTACATAATTCACTGTTGTAGAAAAAACACCTTCTTTCATACAGGACCCTGTTTAAATGTACATATAGTGAATACTCTAAATACTCATAAAAGTTATTTTTACTGAAATAATTTGTTTAATTGATGTTTGTCGTACTCAAACCAATTAATTATTTTGAGCGTTGGGGTTTACTGTGACTACAATTCAAAATACAGCAAAAATAGTAATATTGCAAAATAGTATTACAATTTAAAATATCTGCTTTCTGTTTTAATATGTTTTAAAATGTTATTATTCCTTTGATGGCAAAGGTTTTTTTTTTAATCAGTTTTCATTAAACTTAATATTTTTGTGGAAACATGATAGGCCTACATGTTTTTTTCAGGATTATTTGATTAAGAGAATGTTGACACATTACAATTGACATTATAAGTGTCTTTACTGTCACTTTTGATCCATTTAATGTTGAATAAAAGTATTAATTATTAATGACCCCAAACTTTTGAATGGTACTATTCAGATACAGGTACACAATGCTGCAAAGGTGTCTGTCTTGTGCAATTGCTGTGAAATCTCTCTCTTTGACCACAGGATGGCAGTATGATGTCAGGACTACTCCTAGAGCTTCTTTGTTCTCTTGCCAACACATGTTGTGCTGTTTTTCTATAATTACTAAGAACAGAAAAAATGTATCCTCGGGTTAAAATAAATAGCCTTTCACAGTTAATTTAATTGACTTTTTGCACATAACCGAGGTAATTCTGTCTCTGCCTCCGTCACAAACAAGAATAACAGTGCAAATGGTTGCCGAACAGACGTCTACACTGTCAGTGAGTTTGTCAGACAAACTGCAGTTTTGTGGCCTAAATGTGGCACTTATTTTATCACAATGATATCGTTTTGCAAACAAATGTATTTCCTAGAGAAATAGGAAGTAGGTAGTTGGCACTCATGCACACACAGTTTCCTGTGACCCAGTCAGGCTGTTAAGGATGGCATATTCGAGCCGTACAGCAAGGCTTTCTCCGCTTGCTCGCTCACTCTCTCTGAATATCCTCATCTAGTGTCACTACAGCGGCATGGTGTAAATTGAGGTCACAGTCACGCTTTGTTTTGTATGCTGCTCAGACTAACTTCTTAATCATCTGCCCCCCCTCACACACACACACATACATTCACAGCCATCTCGTGGCAGTGTGTCTATATGAGGCGCTGCTTTTGGTGACAGCGAGTGCTGTGTCCCTGCCGGCCCAGGGCAGGTACCCCATGCTGACGTGTTTAATTGTGTGTGTTTCCTGTCCTCTATGACAAGTATGCGTTCACAATGTGCCAAGAGAACAAGGGCAGACTCGCCAGCGTGTGCCACTATGTTTATATGAATAGGTGGTCAGAAAGAACCGGGCACAACTGACCATACCAAAGGAATGGCTTGTGTCATGCAGTTATTTGTGGAAAATGTCCAATTAAATATGCTTCAGCTTGATATGTAAAATTTTTCCAGTCGTTCTTTTTCCAGTCCTGAGCCAGACTCTCAGTTCTGTTTGGATGAGAGAAAGTTGTTGATAAGATTTTTATTGTTGATAAAAGCTAATTTGATTAGTTTCACATTTTTATGGGTCCAAATGCATAAAAATAGCCATTATGTTAAAACTGTGTCTTAAAGGATTAGTTCACTTCAGAATTAAAATTTCCCAATAATTTACTCACCCCATGTCATCCAAGATGTTTATGACCTTTCCAGTGTGATTACGTAATGCGTGGCGCATCGCAGAGCTAGTCCAAGACGAGCATTGGTGGTTAAAAAGTGTATATATATATATATATATATATATATTTTTTTTTTATATATATTGCCAAAAGTTTTGGGACGCCTGCCTTTACGTGCACATGAACTTTTTTTTCTTAATCTGAGTTTAATATGGAGTTGGCCCACCCTTTGCAGCTATAACAGCTTCAACTCTTCTGGGAAGGCTTTCCACAAGGGTTAGTAGTGTGTTTATGGGAATTTTTGAACATTCTTCTAGAAGCGCATTTGTGAGGTCAGGCAGTGATGTTGGCGAGAAGGCCTGGCTTGCAGTCTCCGCTCTAATTCATCCCAAAGGTGTTCTATCGGGTTGAGGTCAGGACTCTGTGCAGGCCAGTCAAGTTCCTCCACACCAAACTCGCTCATCCATGTCTTTATGGACCTTGCTTTGTGCACTGGTGCGCAGTCATGTTGGAACAGGAAGGGGCCATCCCCAAACTGTTCCCACAAAGTTGGGAGTATGAAAATGTCCAAAATGTCTTGGTATGCTGAAGCATTAAGAGTTCCTTTCACTGAAACTAAGGGGCCAAGCCCAACCCCTGAAAAACAACCCCACACCATAATCCCCCTCCACCAAACTTTACACTTGGCACAATGCAGTCAGGCAAGTACGGTTCTCCTGGCAACCGCCAAACCCAGACTCGTCCATCGGATTGCCAGACAGAGAAGTGTGATTCCTCACTCCAGAGAACACGTCTCCACTGCTCTAGAGTCCAGTGGCGGCGTGCTTTACACCACTGCATCCGACGCTTTGCATTGTACTTTGTGATGTAAGGCTTGGGTGCAGCTGCTCGGCCATGGAAACCCATTCCATGAAGCTCTCTACACACTGTTCTTGAGCTAATCTGAAGGCCACACGAAGTTTTGAGGTCTGTAGCTATTGACTCTGCAGAAAGTTGGTGACTTCTGCGCACTGTGCGCCTCAGCATGCGCTGACCCCACTCTGTGATTTTACGTGGCCTACTACTTTGTGGCTGAGTTGTTGTTGTTCCCAATTGCTTCCACTTTGTTATGATACCACTAACAGTTGACCGTGGAATATTTAGTAGTGAGGAAATTTTAATGAATTGACTTATTGCACAGTTGGCAACCTATCACGGTACCACGCTTGAATTCACTGAGCTCCTGAGAGCGATCCATTCTTTCACAAATGTTTGTAGAAGCAGTCTGCATGCCTAGGTGCTTGATTTATACACCTGTGGGCCATGGAAGTTATTAGAACACCTGAATTCAATGATTTGGAGGGGTGTCCCAATACTTTTGGCAATATATATATATATATATATATATATT
>RJVU01011283.1:2001283-2035246 GCA_003731715.1 Anabarilius grahami | reverse complement strand
TTTTCAATTTTTGAAATAGACGAGTTGGAGTTTTCTTGTTATGGGTAATGAATTAACATAAGTAAAGAAAAGTGTCGCATTATATAAAATTATCTTCACTGCAATGCATATTAGGCCAAATAAGACACACAAAAAACTTGATGAATCACACAGTCTCTTTCGGGGGTCTCCGCTAGATCACCTCTTGTATTTACAGTGCTTTATTTGTGCTCTGTGTGTTTGCCAATTAGGAACTCACCACTGTTAGACACCCAATTTTCTGCCCTAGCTGGGTAGTTAGCGCTCATATTAGGATGAGTCTCTCTGCGATCACTTTCCAATCTCCTGGTTGGCGGGGTGCCGCATTGGGCTAATTTAAGGGAATTATTGTGATTGTTTCCATAACGCTGATCAGATTATTGCCCAGCGGGGCCCACTTGCCCTGGTACACTCATTCCTTCTCTCATTCTCTCTCTCTCTGTCTTTCTCCCCTACTTTCTTTTTGTGTCTATTAGTAATGAGAATGGAATTAGAGTTATAAAACTAGAGAGAAAGTGTGTCAGTTATTTTAAATGGTGTATTAAATTGTTTGTTACAATATCATCAGCTATAGTTTTCTGAATTTGTTCTTTACAATAGAAGATCCATAGACACCCCTATTTGTATAAACTAGAGTGACTAGAGAAATTCATACATGACACATCATCTACTTTTCAGGTAGATCTAAATGTCTTTTCATCACGTCAGATAAAAGCAGTGCATCAAAACTACAAGGTTCGATTTGAGGACATACTGTAGGTAGCGCTCATGAATAGTGAATTCTGGTGTTAAAATGCAAATAAAATGGTAGGTGATGTCATTCTCTTCCTAATATCATTCTTTCAACTATCCTGCCCAAGGCTTTTCTTGGCCTCAGCGAGTTTGGGTGCCCTGATGTTTTGATCAATGGCAGCTTTTCTCTCCTTCTTGGCCTTCGTTTGCTCCTCCAGAATAGCCTAACTCATTACTGTAATGAACTTTATAATTACTTTGCCTCGCTAAGAGGAATGAGTCCCATTTAATAAGATGTGATTGGCCTTTATTTCATTTACTTGGCCTGGGCGCTCCACTTGTGGCCATTTTCCATCTCAATAAACTCCTTATCCTTCAAACAGTCAATATCCTTCTTGTATCAGAAGGAAAAGACATTCTCCTGAAGTGACAGTTTGGGTCTCTCTTTTTATGGGCTGTTATATATCCTGTGGTGACAAACCTTCACCAGAAGCAACTTTTGAAATGGTGCTAATGATGCTCGGTGACTCTCTTTTTGTTTTTTTGTGGGCTTTTTTGTGGGTTTTTTTACAGGCTAAAGAGTTCTCAAGGTAATTCTCAATATGATCTACATGTAAGTTTTATGAGAAAGACTCTAAAGGATATCAAATGATTTTTAATTTTTTTTCTCTTGTAGTTCATATATATAATTATCACATGTAATTTCAGACAGCCATCACATTTACAAAATAACACATTTGCATTTGGAAAAAAGGAATGTGATTTTGTAATTCTGGTTCTATAAAGAGAAAAGTGGCTGTAACGGGAGGTGGGGAGGAGAGGGAGGATTTCATTTTCTTCCTATTTAGAGTTGCCAGACAGCATTAAATAAGGATGCAGTTGCAGTGCACTGTATTCACCCTCCTTAATTAACACTTACCACAGTAGATATAAGGCAAGCTCATTCTTGCCTCTGTATAATAGAACCATTACGGATGCAGGATTTATGGACAATGATGCCTTTTTCCCCAGTCAAAAAGTCTTTTTCACGCTTTCTTTTGGCGTAACTTATGAAAGTTAAAGAACTTCTGTCTTGGTTTTTGGGGGAGAACAAAGGATTTCAGAAGTTTATCTCAGGATTGTGCTGTATCTCAGGCTGGTCTGAGTAATTTACAACAGCTTAAATTTTTTTTTTTTTTTATAAATAAATGCATATTTTTATAGATGATTAAATATACTTGACTTAAATATATTTATTTTTTCAATTTTATTTAGAATTAAATGCAATTAAATAATTTATTAAATTTTTTAGTAGTTTAGTGTATATGAGATAACAAGCCCTTTCAACTTTTCAAAGCAATTGTCCTTTTTGTGTGTGTGTGTGTGAATTGTGTGAATGTTTTTATGTTTAATATCATTTTTCTGCTCCTTTTGATTTCACTCACCTTACCAGGTGTCCTTGCCTTGGCATGCTAAAAACTAAAAAAATGTTTTAACTGTAATAAATATGTTTAATAATGAAAACATTTTTTTATATTACATTCAGGTAAAACATTTTGGGTGTTAAATGAAGTGTAAACTTTTACCCACAATATGTTACTTTATTCATAAATAAAACTGAATGCATTTGAAAATTTCTTGTGTATTCTGTTTATATCCTTCACCTGAGAAACGATGTACAGGTCTGAAGAAGCCGCTTTTCATGCAGTGCTGCAGACTGACCCACAGGTGTCTCTCTTTTTCTTCCCTAGTGCTGCACTGTATCAGTCCCTCTGCACTTTTCCTCTGAAAATAGAAAGCCTGTATCTTACAAACCACAGAGCCTCTATATCTCTATAGTCATTCAGTACACAGACCCTTTGGACTATGAGATCTGGCAGCGTGAGCCACAAAAAAAATACAGGCGGCCATAATAATGTCCCTTGTGCATGAGAGCAATCTTGCACGTTCTCGCACGCGTCTGTCCACTGATGCGAGCGGCTCTCATTTTCTGGTAAATTGCGAGGCTGTACAGGTGTAATACAACGTCTGGGCGGAGAGCTGAAATTTGGAGGATGTTACAAGCGTATGTTAATGTTTAGCAGTGCATCTTCTCTCTCTGATGGTGATTGCTGTTGCCACTATGTCTGGACACACACAGCTGTATTTACTATAATGTATTCTGCAGACCCAGAGCAAAGTAATGTAGAATTGAACAGAGGACGTCTCTTTATGGCCATCATTAACATTAACCCCAGAAAGTGAGAGGGGAAGGCAGAAGGTTAATCCTGTGCACTTTAATGGATCGAGACAGTTATAATAAATAACAGCTTACCTCTGTATCTCAGTTGATTGATGGCCAGGCCGATATAATAGGAAACTTGTTGGCATAAAATGTTATTTTTATTATTTGTTTGTGCTTCTACCTTAATTCATGCACATGCTGTCTTTATTTTTGCATTAAAATATAGAGATGAACACAGTTTTTGTCTATGTATTTTGGGACTCTTAGTTTGCAGTCTCATCTTCCTGTTCTGTTTTGCCTAGTTTTCCTTTTCCTGTTTAGTTCCTGTTTCCTTGGTTGTCATAGTTATTGATTAGAGCTTCACCTTTCCCTCATTGCCACTGTGTATTTAAACCCTCAATTGTTATCTGTTCTTTGTCTGGTGTTAATGTTTCTTGCTGGTGTTTCTCTGTATCGTTCCTGGTCAGGGGCGCCTTAAGATAACCAAAGGCCCCTGGGCTACAGCATTATGATAGACCCCCCTACCCCAGAAAACAAAAAAACAAAAAAAATTAGCTTCCTGCCAATTATTTATCTTGAAATGTATCTTGTCGATAACATTTAACATTTACAACATTTACAACTTAAAAATATGGGTCAAAAATAGGTGAATATTCAAATTTACTCTTTGCCAGTAGGTGGCGCTTGTGGAACAGCAGAATTATATTGGTTACATAAACAAACACTATATTATTATAGCCATTATATGGAAGTAATATGAAAAGAAAATGAAAATGAAGAAAACTTTCCTGGTCAGAATGCGAGTTTACAGGTACCGCTCTGCTCGATCATATAAACACCATATATTACACAAAATATTTATTATTTATCAGCAGTAGGTAAAAAAATCACTTGGCATAAATGTGGGCTATTTGGTGATTTGCAAACTGGTCTAAAAGCGCAAGCATGTAGAACTTTAAATAATATTCCGATTCCTGTTTTTCCATCCCCAGATTTAAAGGTTCTATATTATGCAAATTTTTTTAAGATGTAATTTAAGTCTCAGGTGTCCCCAGACTGTGTATGTGAAGTTTCAGCTTAAAATACCTCACAGGTCATTCCATGTTGTAAATACCCATTTCTAACTACAGTCAAGAACAGGCTGTTTTCATGCATGTGCCTTTAAATGCAAATGAGCTGCTGTGCCCCGCCCCCTCTCTACGATCACATAAACAGTCAGTTATATTTGTGAAAGTAAATAGCAGGCAAGGTACAGAAATCATATGTGTATATGTGGTGCATTAATTCCCTTCAAAAATAAAACTAATCCACTGCGTTCGGCGGCTCAGATGTCAGTAAATGAAGACTGTTATGTTCACTCTTACATCCAACAACAAAACATCTCAATTACTTACCAGACATTGTTGTCCAACTCGCATACAACTCGCTAAGGGCGGAAACCATGGTAATACAGGACTGTCAGTCAGTGGCCGTGGGTGGGGCATGAGGAATGTGACGTCACATTACTCAGAGAATCAAAACGGCTTGTCTAATGAGACTGCTTTGGTTTAATGGGGATTTTAAAAAAAAAGGAGTGGGTGGATTTTTATCATTGTAGGGTGGTTGTGTACACACACTGCTAACACACATTTAGCATAATAGGTGACCTTTAAAAACTCCTGAAATAAAAATTTAGACTTTAAAGCAGCACCGATGTAACAGTGACTGGATCTAAAACCTTAAAATGACAAGCAGATTATATCCACACGCAAGTTACTGTCACGGCTTTGGGATTCTTAGTTTCAAGTTCTTTCTGTTCCGATTTGCCTAGTTTCCCTTTTCCTGTTTAGTTCCTGTTTTCTTGGTTGTCATAGTTTTTCATTGTTTAATTAATTAGAGTCTCACCTGTCCCTCATTGCCACTGTGTATTTAAACCCTCTGTTGTCTTCTGTTCTTTGTCTTGTTTAGTGTTTTGTGCTGGTATGCATCTCTGTTTGGTTCCTAGTGTTTATTAAATGTTATTTCATCGTTCATCTGCATCAAGCCTCATTGTTGTGGATAATCAAATCAAGCCAGCGCGTGACAGTTAGAGCCGTAGTCTAACAGTTAGTCCACATGACCTGACACACTGAGCCTTGGTGCTCTTGTGGGCAACACAAGTTCGAAACTGGCTTGCAACATTCTTTGATTCCACTATCCTCTGCACCATCATTTCCTGTACTCTTTCTCAATGACATACTGATTGACAGGCTGATTTTACTTGTCAAAAACCAAAAAGAAAAAAAAAAAGACAAATTAGACTTTTTAGACAAATTAGAATTTCCCTTTTTTCTTTAGAACACAAAAGATATTTTGAATAATGTCTCAAATGTTGTTGTCCATGTAATTAAATTTAGTGATGTCAAAAACATCATTGGACCACACTGACTTCCATTGTGTATGTATATATATATATCTTCTGTATATTTACATCTTCTGTTATATATACATCTTCTATTGTGTTTCACACAATAGAAGATGTACTAAAACGGGTAACATAGCAATTACCCGTTTTAGTATTCACTTTCAGTACTTGAGAGAGAGTAAAAAATTGTGTAAATATATATATATATATATATTCTATTCACCCTGCTGTATATACAATACAAATCTGTGTGTCTTCTGTTCCAGATGTATACCACATTAGTATTATTATTTATTTTATTTTACTTATTTATTATTTTCTTAGTTTACTTATTTAAATGTTTCTGTTCTCATGTCATATGTATGTGTGTACCAAGAGCTTCTGTAGAAAACCACAACAAATTCCTTGTGTGTTTGTGCACACCTGGCGAATAAAGCACATTCTGAAAGAAAGTACAGATTTTGGAATGATATGAGGGTGATTAAATGGTGACTAATTTTCATTTTTGGGTAAACTAACCCTTTAGAAAGGGGTGACTCAATAAGGAATCTGTTAGAAAGTGTTCTGGACTTCTCCTGGATCTTTCCTTCCTGAGTTGAGTAAGAATTAGTTCAGCCTCCTCTTCTCCTGCAGTAGTACCTACAGTAGTGCTGCTATTTTTCAGTTTTCAAATTACATTGGTGGACAGGGGTGGCAGATTCTATCCTGCAGCCAGTCAGCTGCTTTGCACCTGGAAGCTGCCCAGATGCCCTCTGAACCCTGGCAAGGTGGCAAAGCCTTCACATAGGGTGGGCGGAGTGCAGCAGTTTGCCGAGGCTTATCTCAGAAGAGTGGATTTATGCAGGGGGGAAGACACTGAGTGCTCCTGATGCATTGGTTTGGCAAGAAGCTCCTCATCTGTCCTATTATGCCTGCCCCCTCCTGCAGTCTCTCCTTCAGAATTCAAGTACCTGTGTCTCCTTTTAGTGAGTGTCAGCACCAAACTCAGTGTAGAAGCTGAGGAGCAAACCGTGTGAGCGATATCAGCAGATCCCAATGTTCTTGCCATCTTTTCCTGCTAATCAGCCCTAAGAAACCTTTTAATCACTTTGACAGCTCTTTTCTATCCCTGGCACTGGAGCAGGTTTAAGATGGTACAGATGTGTAGAAGGCTCTGGCTGAGCAGATTTTACTGAAAATGGGATGGGTAGCCGCTATGGTGCCACTAGTGACTTGTGCCTGTGTTGTGCAAGATCATATCCTCATGCCAAGACCTATCTCAATTGAAACCGAGATAACTTTTTATGGGTACTCTATTCTGTGCCTAAATCAAAAAATCATTTTGCATTTATTCCTAATCATGAAAATTGATCAGTTAATTAACGTCTTTTAAATTGTCATATATCACATATTAGGTTTGGTATATCCAAATATTTCCTTTTCTTTGTGTTTTTCAGGCATCTCTCAGATATCTCACATCAAACATGTCATTCTGGATTTTTAACAGCCTCCGGAGTCGATGAATGTCAAACATGCATCTGAAAAATGTTTTCTCATTAGTGGTGGATCAACCCGACCTCATGAGAAAACATTACTATTTTAGATTTTAGAATTATTTTTTTAGATTTTCAGAAAAAAAAAGGCATTAAACTTAACCTTCAGTGGGGAATAAGCAGATCGTACGAAAACGCATGAATGAGATTAGCCACTAATTCGCCAAAACATAAAATAGTTACAAATTGCCATGAGAGTGTGTTGAGTGGATTATATTTCTGCATTAAGCAAATACCTGAGTAATATTTAGTTTAATTTTTCTCTTTTGTTCTTCAAATTCTGCATATTTGCTCACACTGGCCTGCAGACATAACACACAGCACATAGTTTTGTACAGAATTGTGGCACACAGATTTGTGGACAGAGCGAAGAGCGTGTGTGTAAATTCCATTGCCATTCAATGCATCTGTAGACACCAGCAACCGTGTCACACCGACCCTCTGCTGCTTTCCACAATGCTGCGATGTGTCGCCACGGAAATTGAAATAATGATAATGTGTCCCTCTGACTGCATCAAAGTATTGCCACTTCAAAAAAAGCCGGGAGGCATGAAATGCAAATGACAATGTGGAGCAGATGGATTGAGTGCCGTCGCCTTGGCCCCAATGAATCTTAAAGGAGGGGCTGGATGTGACTGTGTGTGCGAGACAGGTGACAGGGTGACATGGTATTGGCTATGGGGGGTATTTGCAGGTCTTCTGTTTACGCCTTGCACACAGATTGATCATAACTAAAGTCATGCCATGAGCTGTCCTCAGCACTGTAGTGTTTGGACTTGACCCTGCCTGTGCAAGTCCTGTTTATGCTATCTGTGCTCCTTTTCCTCCATATGGAGCCAGCTGCAATTAAGCGCCAATCAGGCTACTGTTTTGACTAACTGGTTTACAGTTTGCTTTTAACATTGTGTGTGTAGGTACCAAATGTCCACTTAATGATACTGAAACCTAAAATCCCCTACATTGTGGGGACTTCAAGAAAAATGGCTTAATATACATACTACATAATGGAATTCTAAAAATTTTACTTCAACAAATATATGTAAAAAAAAAAAGCTTCACAAATGCACTTAATCATGTCTTATTTCATATTGTAAACATATCAAAATGTTTATTTACTCTATAGTTATTGTAATTAGCTTATATTTAAATGATAGTTCATCCAAAAATTACAATTCTTTCATTTACTTACCCTTATGTAGTTCAAACATACTGTGACTTTCTTCTTTGGACAGCATTAACCTTTATTGTCTCGACAATTGTCTTTTTTTTTTTTTTACCTTCTTGCCACATTTATATTCATCTTTTAATATTTTCATCTTTTTTTTTTCATAGAAAAGAGAACGTCATACAGGTTTGAAATAACATGAGTAAATGATGAGACTATACGAATGCACATCGAAGTACTGTAATAATATCATTGCTTTAATATTTGTGAATATTACTTTCTTTATCCATATTATATGGTACTAGTCCCTTTAGCTGGTAAAACTTTAGTTTTGGGTCCAATTCTCACTATTAGCTAGTTGTTTATTAGCATGCATATCTAGGATACTAGCTGATTATTAGTCAATTTCGGTAACACTTTATTTTAGGGTCTTTTAACTAGTTGCTTATTAGCTTGCATATTACTAGAACTATTTATTTGTACTTATTAAGCACATATTAATGCCTTATTCTGCATGACCTTATTCTACATTCTTAATCCTACCCAATACCTAAACTTAACAACTAGCTTACTAACTATTAATAAGCAGTAAATTAGGAGTTTATTGAAAGAAACGTCATAGTTTATATGTGTTCCCTATACTAAAGTGTTACCTTAATTTCTTATTTTGCATGACCATATTCTACATCACTTAATCCTACCCAATACCTGAACTTAACCTCCTTACTGTCTATTAATAAACATGGTCGGGAAAGGACCATGAGTCGGGATTCGAACTCGGGTCACCCGAAGCACAATTGCTCAACGCATTGGAGAGTTTCACATGAGGCTATAAAGTCTGACTCAAAAAATATTTTTTTTTGTTGAAAATTTCTCTTAAAATACAACCATGTATTTGTTAATGCAAGTTAAAGCCTATCTGCTGTTTAAATGTATAAATGTCATCATGAAAACTTATTTCAGTTGCACTTTATTTTACAGTACATATACTTAGGTATACTTACCTTAGAAAATATAGGGTAATATAAAGTTACTACAGGTGTTAAGGTTAGGTTTAGGTGTAGGTTCATGGTTAGTGCCTAGTTATTACCAGTTATTGTAATTACTGTAATAAGTACATTGTGTGTACATGGGGAACAGGACTGTAAAATAAAGTCCTACCCTTATTTCTTTAGTTTCGCAATTACCCTTCTGTTTACACATGACAATATAGAAACTTGCGTTTTGAACCTCTGAAAAGTCCCATTGAAGAAAAAATGTACGCTGTTTTATTGGTGCGGCTAAGAGTTTCCATTTGGCTGAGTAGAATGCGCAATACTCAGTCTTTAGTTGCCTTTAACAACAACAACAAGGAGGAAACGAATTTGTTTGATTTGTGCGTATATGTGTGTGTGTGTGTGTGTGTGTGTGTGTAATTACTGCAGTGGGGGAGATGGAGGCTGATGGGGTTGAAAGTGTGAGTGGTTAAACAGCAGTAGTCTCTGAACCAGCCTGCTGGAGGAGGGCTGTAATATATTAAAGGGGAGGCAGAGAGAAACAAATTATCCCAGTGTCTTTGTGTTGTTCTTGTCTCTCTCTCACACTCTTAGTGTTATATATTTTCACACCTCAGTGAATCCTCCCCATGCTTGCTTTCTCTCTCTCTCACCCACTTCATTTCTCTCATGTGCCCTGCTACGCTCACTCTCTGTCACTCCTTTTCTCCTGTTCTATCTCACTCTCTGTCTCGCTTGCTCTTGCTTGCAACATATCTCTCCCTCCGTCTTGCTCGCTTTCCTTTCCTGTGCAGTCTCTCTCTCTCTCTCTCTCTCTCTCTCTCTCTCTCTCTCTCTCTCTCTCAGGTCATGTTACAGCAGCACCAGTAGAAATGATAGGAGGAAGGCGTGAGGTTGTTATTTGCATAGAAATAGCATGACGCCCCAGGCAGCTTGGGAGAAGGACACAGAGATCATTTGTCTAAAATTTTAATGAAAACTTTTGCTGAGGCAGATATTTTTTTTCCATTCTCTTCAGTCTCAACCCCCCTCCCCATACAGTCTTCACTACACCCCGCTGCCACCTCCCGTCTTCTCTTTTCCCCATGGTGAATTAACGCGGCTCGATTTAAAATTAGATGACACATCGCAAATCGCTGCATGCCAGGATGCAATAACATGTAAATTTCAATTTGCGGGCTCTAATAGAAGTGCGTGTGGTGGCCGTGCTGAATGGCGAGGCTGCTGCGGTGGGCTGGGATGTGCAGTCTTCTCCCCATTGTGTGCATGACAAAGCCCAGGCTGGCCAGAGACTTCATCTTGCGCCGGAGCTTTTATTCGGGTGGCTATTCGACCGGATCAGCATGGGTTCAGAATGAGGACAGGTCTGTGGAAAGGAAAACTGTGTGTGTGTGTGGACTGTGCTCAGCTTTTTGTTACCAGGCCACAGAGTTTGGTATGCAGACGTACGCACAAATACGACATAACCCAGATAACCCAGCGGCTGCTTTGGGGTCACAGGCTTATTGTGTATTGTTGAAACTTTCTTTCCCCAAAGTATACTTTACAGAGCAGAGGATCAAAGAAGAGCAGAGGCTTGGACCCACTCTATTTTTTATTATTTGCTTAAAATATTTTACTTTTTTAGTGAACCAAAATGAGACTGAAAGTTGAGGAAAAGAAGTGTTTCCAGTGGAAATATTTAAACATCAAGATTAAAAAAAAATAAAAAAAAAAGATTTAAAGAGGTACTTCACCACTGGCAAAATGGACTTTCAATAAAACCTGGCTGCCTATCCAGTAGAATTTTGAAATCTGTGCTATCTGACTAGAGAAAACAGAAACAAGGCTGTTGTTCCCGTTTGCCAGATAGGTAAGAAAACTTCAACACCCATAATGCACTGGGCATGTTGTCATCCAAGGCCACTCCCACCAGATATGGATACCCTACCCTAATCAGAGACAAATAAGGCCTTGCTTTAGTACGAAATACTTCTTAGCATACTTTTAGTCACAATGGTGTTCACTTATTATTGTACTTTTTAGTATTGCTCCTTGGTGCAAGAATTCAAAGAGTGGGAGTGAGTTACAATGGGTTGCAGTGAAGGATCCAACATGTTGTAAGCAGTGGGTAAAGGCTGCAAGGAATCCTAAATATAGCCATTTTTTACTTTGTTAATAGTTATGACGAAAAAGTCTGTACACATCTGGCCTAAATGTTTATCTTATGTTAGAGGTTTTCAGCTTCGCTTGGCATTCTGATACAGTTCCCACAGTAGCACCTACATAAAGTATAACAGTGACGCTGCTATCACGTCCTGTAAAGAACTAAGGTGACACTTACCATATAGAAAAGTCCTACTCCAGTCATGATTACGAATCAGTTTCTGGTTGATCGACTACTTCACAGTGTTGCACAGTGTTGAACATATTGGGCCTTTTTCATTAATCATGTAAACCATTCATACCTTTTTTTTTTTTTTTTTTTTACAAAAATGTACTGTATGAACAGATTGTTTTACAAAATTAATTCAGATTGTTTCATGAATAAAGGCTATATTGACATTTTCATATTAACATAATGACTGTATATACTGTGTAGTGGCCATTACAGCATTAAATTAAATATGCCTTGTACTCTGACTCTGTAACCTATAAGGTCTATAACCTTTTTAACTCAGATCTTTTTGAAGGTTTTTGGAAAACAGTTGGGTAATATCTGTACTGATAAACATTATTATGTTTTAAGAGTATGAGAGTGTGTGTGTGTGTGATTGTTTTTGTGTATGTTCATGTTGGGTTGTGGCTCCTCTCTCTCAGAGTGCCCTTGGCATTGTGTGACTTTCTCCCTCTGTGCCAGCAGGGCTGATGCTGGGCATTTGAGCGGTGGCGTGGCTGATATGGTTAGACAGGGCATGGGGCGTCGTGCCAAGACAGTGCCAGTGTCTACCTCTGACCTGCTGGCACTTGATCAGCACGCTTGTGCCATCCAGCCTGCTAACACCCCACTGTACTCTGCGGGACACAACAGCAAGCCCTGTCCTGCACCATTGTGTAGAGAGGACAATAACAGCGAGAGTGAGATAGAAACAAAGACAAGGAAGAAGGAGAGACTCTCCTTTGACAGATATCAAACTTTTAATCAAATTTTTTTAGAATCCGTTACACTTGGACATATAAAATACAGAAGAAATTATCTGCTGCTATTTCTGTTTCAGCACAACATTAAGCTCAAATCATGAAGAAAAAAAAAAATGGATGTGTTCGCTCTAGAGTAAACAAACAGGCAATTGGTTCTTTTCACTGTAAGGCAGGGCTTCTATTTCTGCAAATGCCGTAGGGTACAATAGTTGGGTTCTGGAAGTAAAAATCCCATTCATTTTCTCCATAGGGGAATAGATTTTTTTTTAACAATAACTTATAAATCATTTAAGACAGTTGAAGCCATCAACCTGCATTACCTTTTTCTTTCTTAAAAAATATTTTTTAACAGTGGAAATCCTGGTTAAAAAAGTAAATCACATCAAAATAACTCTTTAGCACCCACCCTCTCCCATAAAGCACTGCAAATGATGCCATTTTCTCTACACTCTCAAACTACTTAAATATTTGTATGCATAATATGCATATTTTGCAACAAATGTAAAATATATTGTATCTATGCATATTGTAGGCGATAATCAACATCTTTAAATCAATAAATTTTTATAACACTCTTTCCCTTATTAAAGACAATCTTGTATCTTCCTCTTTTTTATAGATTTCCAAATACTTCATTGCTTAAAATAATGAAAAATGTAATGTAAAAATGCTACATTCACCTTGTAGCTGATTGGTTTGGTTCATATCTTATAACTCTTTTATGAATGGCTGTTTTTAATGAACAATTAACCTAGCACACCTGCAAATACTTGATATGTGCAAAGGACAAAGGCAATTATTAAAAATTTATTTAGCAACGTTTTGGTCCCATCAACTTTATCAGGATTTAAACTCTAACAAATGGAAGATCAACGAATTTAAAAAACAACAGCCAATCCCAGCATTGGACTTTTATAAAAAAATAAAAATATATAAATAAATCATTATTTAATCTTGCATTTGATTTAATTTACATGCCTGATGAAGGTCATGGGACCACAACAAATATGTTTAAAAAATCCCTATGGGAAAAATTAATGGGAACAACACTTAAAAAACACTATCAAAAAGGTATTGACTTTCAACTTTTTTTTTTTTTTTTACTTCAGCCACCATATTGAGCGATACAAGACCGTTTTTGCCTTTATAAAGTCTTTTTATTTTTTTTTAATTAAACATTATTACAAGTTTTCTGAAATGCTTCATATACCTCTGAATTAGGAAATGTGTCCATTACCTTGTGTCAGACTCATTGAGCTAATGGTCCAGAAGGCTGTCCTCCTCTCTCACACCTCCATCAGGATGTCTTGGGGCATTCAAGATACCCCCTTCCTTGCCTCCTCACACCAAGGTTCTTCCTGCTGTGCCCACGAGCACCACAGCATCTCTCAGATACACTAGCATAGTAGCACCCGAGAATAAGGGAGCCTGCCGGGGTGGTAGACTTCATCCACTTGTAGAAATGACAGTAGCTAATCACACAGTTCAACCACTTTATGATTAGCAGAACAAGACGTCCTAAAGGCAAAAGAGAATGAAGGGGTTCAACTCCCCTCCTCTCTGCGACAGAATATTAATGCGTTTCCTGTGTGTGTATGTCAGTATATGTGCATCTGCATCCTTGTGTGTGACAGAATGTGTGTTGTCTCTTCTGGCCCTAGCTCTCTAGTGTCAAGGTGACCGTGCTGACTGCCACAGGCCCGGGGCTGCCCTGACAGCTTTAGGAGCGTGTCGGAGATTTGTAGCCATGCACATAACCAATGGAGGTAATAAAAGAATAAATGATGGTTGAAGAGGTTAAAACAAGGGGTGAGATGGCCACCTCCGCTGCTTTTACCACACAGATTCCCCCCATTCAACATCCCACACCCCCCTCCAGCCACTCTGCCTTTGGCCTCTGCTGCATGGCATGATGGGAAGAGAGGGTTAATGAGCCCTGGAGGCCATGGGGTCAACACAGGAGTGGAAATGAGTTAGCCATGCTCAGAGCTATCATTCACAGACCTTTCTCACCTCTCTTGCACACACACACTCATTAGCATACTTACATCCCTCAACTGACACACCCACAGCAACTTCATTTACAGAGCCATAGTGATTTTAGACAGGCTTCAAAGCAAATGTAGGAATGCACAGACATTTTGCCCACTGGAAATGTATTAATATATCTGTTTCCTAGTTGTAAGTAGGGCTAAGTATAGAGGGCTTGTGCAGAGACTGTTTAGTGCAACATCTCATGCAATATGTGAGAAGAAAAGCAATCAGTGAAGATTATGCCTTCTTTCTTAATTTCCAAGTATGCATTTGTCCTTTGTTGTATCTATAGAGATTTGCAGTATTTATAAAATGTATTTGTTTACTTGATTGGTTTTTTGTACTTATTTATTTACTTTAACAGTAAAATAAATATATAACTAAACCAAGGTCATTTTATTTAGAAAGTAAATGGGGTCAATTTTGATTTTGACCTTCAAATCAGTCGTTTTCTGTCCATATTTCACCATAATAATTTATTGCAAAAACTGTTTATACACTCATCAGTTTTGCATTTATGAACTATTGCATTTTTTTTTTTTACTATTTTATTTTATTATTTTATTTTATTTTATTGAATTTAATGGAATTTATTTTTTGGCAGTGGCTATTTGCATTAAGTGCAAATAGCAATAAATGCTATTTACACTAAGTGCAAATAGTAAATAGATGCTATTTAGACTAAGTGACAATAGCAGCATTTTCTTAGCGATATGCTCTTTACACTAGGTGAAAATAGCGATAGATTCTATTTACACCATGTAAAAGTATCAGTTCTTTGCAATAAGAGTAAATAGTAATTAGATGCTATCTATACTTTGTATTGGCAGATACTATTTGCATCTCAGTATTTTTGTACATTAACAGGATGCAATAATATCATAGGGTGTAAATGATTATAATGATTAAAATTATTAAATGGATGCTGCCTTATTCGGAGAATAAAAACCCTCCCTACACCTTCCCCTAACCCTACCCAATAAACACTTTTAATATTATTAACCACTCGTTTGCAGTTAATTTCCACTTTTAGAACATTATTTTCAATTTTTATTGAAAATAAATGCGAGCTCGGCAAAAGACGGATTCGGACCCGTGTCAATCGTGGCAAAAGCCAGATCTGCGAGTCTTACTCGTTACTGCTGCACCACTGAAGACGTTGTCTTTTTTAAGTGTCTCAACCAGACATTGGTGGACAGGGCTATTGTAAATAGCATTTGCCAACAAGGGACGTTATTTGCACTTAGTGTAAATAGACACTCTGTTATTTTTTTGGAGTGTAGATGTTATGGTAGAAATGCCACCTAAAGTTAGAACAAGTGTTCTAGTTAAACCCCAGTTAAACTGCTGTAATTAGACCAGTTTATAGACACAAAGCACAGGCAAATTACAACTTCATATCAGAGTTATAGAAGTAGAATTTGGTGTCCTTTTCTCATTTTCCTTCAGCACTGCATCTCTGCAGGTTCTTTGTCACCTCACCTGTCGATACTCTGGAGGGATGGTGTGTCAAGCTGGGAAGGGTCCCAGTATTAATACACACTGGAGGTTACCCAGCACCCCCCCGGGGCCTTGTGTACCGGGACCCTCTGTGACCGCCGGCTGACAGAGTGCTCTTTAATACCCCAAATCGACAGTATCGACGTCTCCCCCCGACACAAGGCCCACAGAGCTTGCGGAACCACCCCCTGTGTATGATTTTATTGATCCAGAGCCCTGAGACCCAGGCCCTGTTGACATGCACAGTTTCACTGCTCCATAATGGACAGATTAAGAAAGGGATTACAACACAGGGGGCAGATAGCGGGCCCAGCAGGGCAACACACTACCTCATCTGATGAGCAGATGAACATGTGATATTGTGATCCTACTGCAAGCATGATTTCCAGTTTGATTAGGAGTCTTCTTTTCAGTGTTATTTTTGGGGTTTTGATTTATTGATCAGACATAGTCTAGGGAGAGTGAGGCATCACAGTCAGACTCAAACCTGCATCATCTGCGTGAGCACAGAATATTTTAAGCCTGCTGTTTTATTAATACTGCATATTTGGTCATACTACTCAACTTTTCAGATGCTATATGGGAAGTTTCTTTATTGTGCTACTGTACAAGGGTTGGTGGTTTATAAATCTGTCTCCAGAGGTCTGCCTCCATACCTCATACTATTTGTTCAATTTCAAGCACCAACACACCTAGTTGCACTCAGCAACTGATGGCGTGAGATCTCTAATTACCTGATGCAGGTCTACAGTACAGTATGTAAAATGTTGATGTGAGATCCCAAAGGTTTGGGTTTTGGGTTAGGTTTGCTGATCCAAAATAGCTTGCTGAGTTTACAGTGACGAGAAGAAGCTGCAATTTTAAACTTGACACCATTGATCCTAAGCTACGACAGTGTTTTAATGCCATAAGTAGAGAAATGTAAGATTAATGTAAGATTAACGTTTATGTAAGAAGAATAAACGTGTAATGTTTTGAGAATAATCTCATAGGCCTTTATTTGTTTTTCCACATTAAATGTTTTACAAGAATGTCCTCTTTAATATTACTTTCCTTCTGACTTTATTTCTTGCAATTTTGACTTTATCAGAATATTACTATTTTATTCACAGTGTTACTAAATTCTATAAATATTAAATATATTACTAAATATTGTAATATGACTTCAATCTCAAAATGCTATTCTCATAATTTTCATTTTGTTTAATCTCATAGTGCTGCAACTTTTTTCTCATTTTTAGTTTATCAAAATATTACTTTTAATTGCCTAGTTTATTTTCATATTTTTGATTTTAATTAATCTCATAATGCAACTTTTTTTCTCATTATTTTAGTTTATCAAAATATTACTTTTTAAATCTCATAATGCTGCAACTTTTTCATTATTTTTAGTTGATCAAAATATTAATTTTTTAATCTCAATTTGAGTTTATTCTTATAATATTATTAAATGAATATTGTAATACTATAACTTCAATCTCGTAATGCTACTTAATTCTAATAATTTTGATTTCATTTAATCTTATAACTTTGCTACTTTTTTCTCATTTTTACTGAAAAGATTACTAAATTATTCTCAATGTTATGACTTTATTCTCAAAATATTACTACTTTTGTGTTGTAATGTTACAACTTACAAGTTACAAGTTTAAAAAAAAATTATTATTAGTATTTTAATGTGCTAATCTGCTGTCATTTAAAGTAGCAGTCTTTGAAACAGAGCCGTTTTCCTTATCTTATAAATGCATTGGCTTGGACTGGCATGGCATCAACTCACATGCTCTCAGGGCACGAGTTGAGCTGGAAAGTTTGGACTTAACTCTGGGTGTGATTGATAGGCTGTGCTGATGGTGTGTGGCTCCCCACCACTGCAGGCATATGGAGGCTGCATGTCCGAGCAGCTGTGCTCTCAGGGCGGCACTGAGAGGGCACTGGGGCACTAACACCACTATCACACACCACCGCCCCAATGACCCCACCGGAGAGCGTCACCCTTCTGCTTTGAAGCCTGTGTGGCATCTCTGCTTCTCACAACTTCCATCAATATCTCAGTGCCACCAAGAAAGAATAAATAACTTCGACTGACTCTTAAAAGCATAGTTCACCCAAAAATGAAAACTGTTATCATTTTCTCAGAACTTTACCATAAATAATAAGGTAGCAACATTTTAATTTTTACAGATGACACTTAAATTTACCAACATAAAAAAACACATGAATCAAAAGCCACATGAATCAAAGGTTATTATAAGTTGCTTTTCCACAAGCTCAGGTAAGTCCTAATATTCAAAAGGTGCATGGTTTCATAAACACAAATCCATAGGCTAACACCATCATGGTAACACACAACACTAAAATAATGCAATAAACATTCATTTAAAAGAATAGTTCGCATAATATGAAATTTCTGTCATTAATTACTCACCCTCATGTCGTTCCACACCCGTAAGACCTTCATTCATCTTCGGAACACAAATTAAGATACAAAAATAACGACTTTATTCAACAGGTTCTACGCCAGAGCACCGACTCATTATTGGCCGGCTCCTGTGTTAATTTGTGTTCCGAAGATGAACAAACGTCTTACGGGTGTGGAACGACAAGAGGGTGAGTAATTAATAACATAAATATAATTTTTGGGTGAACTAACCCTTTAACAACATAAGATAAAACATAAAACTATAATGTACATAACTGAAAAGAAAACTTCAAAAAGGGTTTACTTCAAGGGTTTACTTCAGGTTTACTTCAAAAACCTGTACATTTAACAGTATTTTACTGTAAAATTACATGATATGTCCCGTTAGATCCATTTCATGTTTTTTTCACAATAGAGTAAAGAAACTTAATGTTAACCAATTTACAGGTTACAGGTATTCAGTGAAAACCATCAAATGTGAGCTGTTCTTTTTTTTTTCAAAACCTGTACATTTAACAGTATTTTACAGTAAATACTTCCCCATACGATCCATTTAAAAAAAAAATTTCACCATAGAGTAAAATAAATGTTAACCAATTAACAAGTTTTTACCGTAGCATTTACAGTCCTTTTCCATTAAAATTATTTTACAGTGTATGGACAAAAATATTTGACAAAATATCGTTGAGTTCCACAGAAGAAATAAAGTATTTGGGTGAACTAATCTTTTAAGGTTTTAGTAGAAAGGCCAAGTCCAAGTGCAAATGCGTGTACCCCTGCCAACCGCTCATGCCAAAGAACCTAATAAGTGTCTGCTGCATTTGTGCCTACTAAGGTACCTTACAACTTACGGCAGATGCTGGCAGAGTGCCCTGGTCATGATGCTGTCCAACAGCTCAACCGGCCTCACTGCCCATTCATCACTCTCCATTCGGGGCCTCGCCACCCTCCCGGCCCTTGCATTTTTACCATGCCATTAAAATGCTTGTCAGCTCATTCAGGGATAGAAAATTGTTGCAAACAAAAAGATCCACAATTCGGCTTACACAGGGAGAAAAAAGTGCCACTTCAGACCAACTCGCTCCTGGGATCTGTGAGCATTCCAGCCACTAAATGCATGAAACTAAAGCTCTTAGGGATGCAGTGTAGATTCAAGGACATGGGCGCAGGAGAATGTGAGCGGAACAATACTGCATGTCCATCTGAATGACCTTCAGTAATGGTCAGTCCTCTCAGCATGCCTTCATATTGTTTTACGATGAGGGGAAAAAAAAATCAGCTGTGGTCAAGGATTTCAGTCTCGCATGCACATTCTTTCACAATGGACCTCATACACACACAATCTTGATGTATGTGCTCTTTGCAGGCCGCATTGAACACCCTAAAATCTCCTAGCTCAAATGAGTTTTCTGTGTTTTCAAGGATATAGCCCTTCTTTTTCTTTTTTAAATCATCATTTTTATTATTTCTGCTCAGTTTTACCTACATCATCCATATCATCTATCAGACATGCTGCAGCAGCATCTTCCTAAATGGAGTGACTTCATATTTTAATTTAGCGTTTGCTGTTAAAAGTGTGCGTGAGGGAGAGAGTAAGAAGAAGGGGGGAGAAAAGTAAAAAGGTGATGATTTGTGGCGATAAGTTCAAGCACAGATCCATGAGGTTAAAAGTTAAAGTAATTCATTACGGCAGATAGTGGTGTGATATTCTTCATTCTGACGCCCGGCACGAGCCGCCCAATCACGGCCATCGGCCTGGAATCCGGATGCAGAGATAATGGCAGAATTGATGGTCATATTTTACAGTGGGTCATGGCAGAGCAGAGTGTTGAACATTGTAATTACAAGTTTGGTGGAGGGGAGAGATGTGAAGAGAGGTGTGGGGGGGAATGAAAGGTCTTTGTCTGGCCTTAGACAAGCAGGCAGCTTAATTGAATGGTAACCTCTGGAAGTGTTGTGCTAACGGAGCCATGAGAGAAAGAGCGAGAGAGAGAGAGATGGGAAGTGCTGAGCGTGGCTTTTGAGGGTGTTCACTCGTCTGTTTGCTTGTCTTGTGCTGCCCATGTGTCTGATAAAGCACAGGCCTGCTCTGCACATCAACAGTCCACACACAAGACACATGAAACTTGGCTGCTTATACATTACAGAGGTGTTTGCTGACATATTGTAGTTCATATTAAAATCATTTCGAAACAAATCGCAAATTAAATCAATGTTAAAATTGATTTTCTATGTCATCTTGAATTTTTTAGGCCTATCTTTATTATCAGTTTTCATCCAGGCTACATTTTTAAGTGTTTCTTGCACTACGCCACCAATGATGCTATTGAATCCTAAGTGTCACAGTGTAAGACTGATGCTGGACCGTCTAGACCAAGAGAGTGCCACTCTTTGAGAAAACAACGGAAATTAACATTTGAACTCTCTCTTGCAAAATTAGCATCCCCATCCAAGACGCAATGACGCAATCACGCAATATAGTCAATCACACATCAGCATTGCCTTAATCTACATTTCCTTTCCTTCATCCCCTCTGTCCTTCAGACACTCAGCAATGTGCATTTTTCTAATGTCAGGTATTCATCTTTTACTCTGTTTTTGAGCATTTGATGTTTTTTATTAATCATCTTTGAATTGATTATGTAATTGGCATGATACATTTACCTGACTACAAAATTGTTACATTTGATTTTATTCTGACTTAATCTGAAATTATTGACTATAGTAGATTACGTTAAATCCATAACCCCACAAATCTACGCTCAGGTTAGTAACGGACTAAAGTACAGTTTAGGTGGAGCAGTGGGGCACACCAACTGATATTTTAGAGCTCCGACTAACACATTGGCATTAGTTATGTATACTTAGACTGTGTAGGCTAATAATGGGTTTTCCTTTTTAGAACTACAGAGTGTTGCTAGAGCAATCAGGGTGGGCCTCAACCTCTGATTATGGTAAGATTATTCTAACTAAGTGTCTGTGGGTAAACCACTGCGTGATTATGTATAGAGGAAGCTAAATTAGTCAGCCTGATTTTATGGTAATGGTCATGGCCTCTGGTTAAAAGTAATCTTACCTTAATTCGGTGTGTTCAGATCTATGGGGACTAAATAAACGTATTCTAGAATGAGCAAAGTGGGTACGGCCTCTAGAATATTAGTCATCGCCTCTGTCTAATGACCAAGACTGACGAGATTGTGAGTATGAGATCGAATGCCCGGCCGGTGCAAGACTCAAAGCGTTATAGGAATCCGAATGAACGAGTACAATAAGAGTAAAGAGTTAAATAGAATAATCAAATTTCTAGATAAATTATCATATAAATGGTCAATAATAAATTGGCATTCTACCCTAACTTTGAGGTCATAATAAAATGGAGTCAGATAAAAGTTAAATTTTTTAATTAAACTACTTTGCCACACTGAAAAGACCAAACGCGCAAGAAACCTTCCCCGTCCTGTGGGAAACCTCCGTTGGGCCGATTGGGCGGGCCTTACAACAGCAAAGAAATAAAGTAGTACCCAAGCTCTAAATGTGAATTTGCAGTCTTGCTTGAACATGATAAAGACAGTAAAGGCAACCCAAGCTGCGTTACTTACTTGAAAAAGTAACTGAGATATTTTTATGGAAATTTAAAAGTAATCCTTTACTCATTACTTGATTACGTAACTCACGTTACGCGTAATGCTTTACCTTCCAACACTGATGCTGCTCATATCTTATTCTGGTCCAGTTGTAAGGCAATGTATCCTTTAGATAAGAGAATATCCCACAATACATTTGTGTATATACTGTATACTCTACTGTTCAAAAGTCTGAGGTCACTCTTTTTTCATTTTATTATTCAGCAAGAGCTAATTAAATTTATCAAAAGTGACAGTAAATACTGTACTGTACAAATATAATGTTACAAAATAGTTCTATTTCAAATAAATGCTGTTCTTTTTATTCATCAAAGAACCCTAAAAAAATGTATTGGGGTTTCCTCTTCCTTTTCTTTTCACTGTATTTTGATCAAATAAATACATCCTTGGTGAGCTTAAGAGACTTCTTTCAAAAGCTTAACAAATCATACCGACCCAAAACCCAAATATATATATATATATACAGGTCCTTCTCAAAAAATTAGCATATTGTGATAAAAGTTCATTATTTTCCATAATGTAATGATAAAATTAAACTTTCATATTTCAGGTCTTTTATTGTTTTAATACTGATGATTTTGGCATACAGCTCATGAAAACCCAAAATTCCTATCTCAAAAAATTAGCATATTTCATCCGACCAATAAAAGAAAAGTGTTTTTAATACAAAAAAAGTCAACCTTCAAATAATTATGTTCAGTTATGCACTCAATACTTGGTCGGGAATCCTTTTGCAGAAATGACTGCTTCAATGCGGCGTGGCATGGAGGCAATCAGCCTGTGGCACTGCTGAGGTGTTATGGAGGCCCAGGATGCTTCGATAGCGGCCTTAAGCTCATCCAGAGTGTTGGGTCTTGCGTCTCTCAACTTTCTCTTCACAATATCCCACAGATTCTCTATGGGGTTCAGGTCAGGAGAGTTGGCAGGCCAATTGAGCACAGTAATACCATGGTCAGTAAACCATTTACCAGTGGTTTTGGCACTGTGAGCAGGTGCCAGGTCGTGCTGAAAAACGAAATCTTCATCTCCATAAAGCTTTTCAGCAGATGGAAGCATGAAGTGCTCCAAAATCTCCTGATAGCTAGCTGCATTGACCCTGCCCTTGATAAAACACAGTGGACCAACACCAGCAGCTGACATGGCACCCCAGACCATCACTGACTGTGGGAACTTGACACTGGACTTCAGGCATTTTGGCATTTCCTTCTCCCCAGTCTTCCTCCAGACTCTGGCACCTTGATTTCCGAATGACTTTGGACCACTGAGCAACAGTCCAGTGCTGCTTCTCTGTAGCCCAGGTCAGGCGCTTCTGCCGCTGTTTCTGGTTCAAAAGTGGCTTGACCTGGGGAATGCGGCACCTGTAGCCCATTTCCTGCACACGCCTGTGCACGGTGGCTCTGGATGTTTCTACTCCAGACTCAGTCCACTGCTTCCGCAGGTCCCCCAAGGTCTGGAATCGGTCCTTCTCCACAATCTTCCTCAGGGTCCGGTCACCTCTTCTCGTTGTGCAGCGTTTTTTGCCACACTTTTTCCTTCCCACAGACTTCCCACTGAGGTGCCTTGATACAGCACTCTGGGAACAGCCTATTCGTTCAGAAATTTCTTTCTGTGTCTTACCCTCTCGCTTGAGGGTGTCAATGATGGCCTTCTGGACAGCAGTCAGGTCGGCAGTCTTACCCATGATTGCGGTTTTGAGTAATGAACCAGGCTGGGAGTTTTTAAAAGCCTCAGGAATCTTTTGCAGGTGTTTAGAGTTAATTAGTTGATTCAGATGATTAGGTTAATAGCTCGTTTAGAGAACCTTTTCATGATATGCTAATTTTTTGAGATAGGAATTTTGGGTTTTCATGAGCTGTATGCCAAAATCATCAGTATTAAAACAATAAAAGACCTGAAATATTTCAGTTGGTGTGCAATGAATCTAAAATATATGAAAGTTTAATTTTATCATTACATTATGGAAAATAATGAACTTTTATCACAATATGCTAATTTTTTGAGAAGGACCTGTATTAGGGGTGTGACGAGATCTCGTGTCACGAGATCTCGCGAGACTAAAATGTGAGGAGATTTCTTGTCAAGGCGAAAAGTAGTCTCATGATGTTGCCATGACAGAGTGGTTAGGATTATTAGGAAAGAATATGCCACCGCTACGTTTACAGTACGCCTCCACTGTCGTTTTGCTTTGTATTTAAATAAAAAACATTTAATTCAGTTGGATAACGGTCGCCGCCGCTTCATATTTACAGAGTACGCGCGAAAGTGAAAGTAAACGTGAGCACGCATTCAAACGCGATTTCAATACCCCGCATTTTAAAAAAGAGGCTCCCTGATGAATACAAATATCTCTCAATATGAAAGCTATTTTAGGCTGGGCAGTGTAGTTGTAACTATCTCTTAGCTCTGTATCAAAGAAAATTTTGGTCTTATTTGCACTTTGAATATTGAGAGAGTGCGATTATGGTTGCACTTATTGTAAAGTGTTATCATAAAAATGAATAACAGTTTTCTCTTAATCTTATTAAGCACAAACAATAAGGTTTCATTTGTTAACATTAGTTAATGCACTGTGAACTAACAATGAATGACTATTTTTATTAACTAACATAAACAAAGATGAATAAATACTGTAGCAAATATATTGCTCATTGTTAGTTGATGTTGGTTAATACATTGATGTTAATAAATGAGACCTTATTGTAAAGTGTTACCATTTTTATTTATACCGTTTTATTTCTATGATCAGTTTGTGGAAAGGAGTTCAGTTAGAAGGTCAAAGGTTGTAGAAGCTCATAAATCATGTACAGTAAGGCCTGAAGAGACTGAAATCATACAGAAGAGAAGTCAGTTGAGTTAGTGGCAAAAACTTTTACAGTGCTTGAGTATTGTTGTCTTTTACTTCATATGATAATTCACACTCAGAAAGTAGAACCGAAATGACAATCATTACAAGATGATTAGTTAAAACATTTCAAATACACCTGCAGAATATTTTTTCTAGTCATGTATTTCGCCATCTTGTCTCGTCTCGTGAACTCAATCTCGAGTCTCGTCTCGTGAGATACCTGTCTCGTCACACCCCTAATATATATGTATATATATATATAGTCTGAAATCCACAATCTGCATATTTTACACATAGTTCATAAACATAAAATGTGAAATTGTCTAGGGTGGTCATACAGTACAGTATGATCATAGTTACTATATTTCTCTTTTACAGAGATGAATGGCTGCACTCTTTAAAAGACTCTTGATGATGGCCAGAGTTTGTACTTCTCTTTTGCCCTTTTTATCTCTTCACTTTCTTTAGCCTAAACACCAAACACTCCTGAAATGACCCTGTAAAGCTCGGTCTCCCACTCCACCGCCAAAACACTGTCCCCTGATACCACCTCATCTGCCCCAGGACCCCTCACTCAGACACCAGTGACCTTCCGCCCCTCTGCCGCATCAGACCGCTGGCCTGGACTGCACAAATCACGGCCCTCAATGTCCTCATATCCCCTCGCCTCTCTTCTTCTTTCTCTCTATGTATTTTCTACTCGTCCCACACTCCTATTTTCTACTCGCAGTCGAGCTGAATGGATTGCAGACTCATCATAGCCCTCGTTTTAGAATCTCCCTCTCTTTCATTTTCTTCATCTCCTGTCTCTCCATTTTTTCCCCTTTATCCCATAATCTATTTCTTTCTCTCCCGGACAGTTTCTTTTCCAATGTTCTGCCATAATAGCAGAAGGGAGAGCCTGCAGTTATAGGAACAGGGACAATTTAGTCCTGTATGGGATATTTGTGTGTGTGTATGTGTGTGTGTCATGTACACATACATAGACACTGTCCTGGCTCAGCACAAACACTTCACTAGTCTTGATGAGCCAATTTCATTTAATCTCCGGATACTCATTTCCCTTTAATGAAAAACACAACAATTACCTCAATGCTCTGAATAGCCCTCAGAATTGGTTGAGGTAATGATTTTTTTTTTTTGGTTAAGGTAGAGGTAGACTCTCTTTTTTTTTTGTAAGAAACTGGTTAAGACTTAAGTTTCTTCATTTAAAATGCTTTAAATTTGTTTATTTGCTTATTTTTTATCAAAATTGACATTTCTGTATGTTTGGATTTGTATCTCTTTTTTGCATCGCAAGGAGTAGAACTATTTAAAGAAGTGATTTTAAAGTGTAACTTTATGGCTCTGTTCCAGAACCGTAGGAGCTGCCTTGCTGCCCTGCTCACTCGAGTGAACAATTTAGAACACCCTTCTAAGGCAGCAACCATTATAAATACATCAAAAAATAAGAATTGTTGAAAAACACTAGAAATTCTTAAATGATAATCAAATAGGAGACTCAGTTTAGTTGATTTCAATGCACTTTGTCTTTAGCTTGTTGCTAAGCTAACAAGGTGATACTTGACTTCATACTTTTTTTAATTGATAGTATTATGAAATTTCACTAGTTTGGTGGAAACTAAGTTTTTATTTCTAAGTTTTAGAAATAAGTTTTGTATGCTCCCCAAGGCTGCATTTATTTATAAAATACAGTACAAATAGTAATATTCTGAAATATTATTACAATACAAAATCACGTCTGTGTAATATATTTTAAAATGTAATTGAATATAATTAATTAATTTTCAGCAGCCATTTTCGTGTCACAAGAATCCTTCAGAAATCATTCTAATATGCTGATTTGGTGAAACATTTCAAGAAACATTTCTTCTTATTATCAATGTTGAAAACAGATGTGCTGCTTAAAGGTCCCGTTCTTCGTGATCCCATGTTTCAAACTTTAGTTAGTGTGTAATGTTGTTGTAAGAGTATAAATCAAATCTGTAAAATTTTAAAGCTCAAAGTTCAATGCCAAGCGAGATATTTTATTTAACAGAAGTCGCCTACATCGAACGGCCAGTTTGGACTACATCCCTCTACTTCCTTCTTTAATGACGTCACTAAAACAGTTTTTTGACTAACCTCCGCCCACAGGAATACACAAAAAAAGGGGGCGTGGTCTTGTTGCGCTCCCACGGAGAAGAGCAAGAGTTGCGTTTGTAGAGTGTGTAAGCTGCTGTCGAATCACAACACAGGAACCGCTGGCACAATCAGAACTCGTTACGTATTTCTGAAGGAGGGACTTCATAGAACAAGGAAGTCATCAGCCCGTTTTTATGACAGTGGAAACAGCGGTATACAGATGAGTAAATTATGTGAAAAAATACTGTGTTTTTTTACACGCGAAACATGAACACATGTTATATTGCACACTATAAACACAATCAAAGCTTCAAAAAACCACGAAAAACGGGACCTTTAATATTTTTGTGGAAATCATTTTTCAGGATTCTTTTATGAATAGAAAGTTAGAAATAAACAGCACTAAAATATAAATCTTTTATAAAAAAACAAACAAAAACAAAACGTACATACCCCAACATTTTGAATGGTAGTGTATAATTTGACATTCATTTATAATCAACATTTCTCTCACTTGTTGTTGTGCATTTTAGGATAACCTTTTCTGTGAAAGATAAACGCAATACTACCTGTGAATTTGGCCCAAATGTATATAATTATGAACACCCTTTGCATTAAAATTGTACCTAATGGCACCTTGAAGTGCTTCCTAGGCAGACAGCGAATTGAATTTTGGAATGGAGCTAATCACACTGTCTTTTGTTCATCATCTTAAGGTTTGCTAAAATACTCTATGATGTGGTTGGCATGGAGACCAGATTTGTTGATGCTTCAGTCATCAGTCTCAGCTGACCCTGCTAACCTTGCTGCAGGGTCCACTCTAACCTTAACCCAACACCCTCCTTTGTAATGCACTGCCACTTTGCATCACTGTAATGGACTTCTTAAGGACCCTCTGACTTTAGTTTGACCTTTTTCTCTTGTAGGTATTGAAGCAGTGTGGTCAGGTGCTGAAGATAATGGCAAGAACACAAAGTGGTGGTCAAGAGAAGGATTTCTGGATAGATACTGCATTTTATGTAGCCACCAAAACACATCAGAGTAATGGCTCATTTGTTACACTCAAAGGACTTAGGCCCTGTTTACACCTGGTATTAAGAAGTGTTTTCTTCAATCCGATCACAAGTAGATGACACTAAATGCAGGTGTAAAACATTTTGTGCTTGTCCATTATCGACCACTTTTCAGAGGTAGTTGAAAACTACGAGATTGCTTTTGTCTTGTAGATTGAATGTGTTCGAACAACCACAACAGACAACCTACTCTCCGACTACTGACCTAATGAATAAACATTATGGGAAGTGTGTTAGCCAGACGGGATTTAAACTTTGTCGGCTGAAGACCTAAGTTTGGTTTTGGTTTGGTTACCAAGCACAATGTTCTCTCACCATTCCTGATTTCAAACACACACTCTCCCAGTTTGGCGTGGTCTTGTGGCTGTCAGAGCAGAAATAAATTCTGCTGCTCTCCGTATGTTGTACCATCGTCTCCTCTTGCGTTTATATGTAATTACATTGAAAGATCTGAAAAAGCCCATACATCTACCCACCTATAGACCTTCCCACAAAAAAAAAAAAAATCAGGACAGAAGTGGTCAAAAAGTGGACAAAAGAGACGGATTAAAATATCAGGTGTAAACAAGTATGTGTCTCCCTCCTCTACTTGTGATCTGATCAACCAAAACGCATCTTAAAGGGTTAGTTCACCCAAAAATGAAATTTCTGTTATTAATTACTCACCCTCGTGTCGTCCCAAACCCGTAAGACCATCGTTCATCTTCGGAACACAAATTAAGATATTTTTAATTAAATTCAAGTTGTTGTTTTTTTATCTCCCATAGAAAGCAACGTAATTACCGTCATTCAAGGTCCAGAAAATTATAGTAAAGACATCATTAAAATAGTCAATGTGACTACTGTGGTTCAACCTCAGTTGACGCAGTGAACGCAGTGTTTACGTCCGAACGCTGGCTCAGTATTGGCTGATGCTGTTCACGTGATCACCACGATGCATGCGGTAAATACTGAGCCAGCGTTCGGATTTAAACACAGAAGCACTGAGCTGCGTTCTCTGCATCAACTGCATACGAGACTGACAGGGTAGAGAAGAAATTGTTAAATAAAGCCATTATTTTTGTTTTGTTTTTACGCACAAAAAGTGTTCTCGTCGCTTCATAACATTAAGGTTGAACCACTGCAGTCAATATGTCTTTAGTACCTTTCTGGACCTTGAATGTGGTAATTTCGTTGCTTTCTATGGGGGAAAAAAAAAACTCTCGATTTTCATTAAAGATATCTTAATTTGTGTTCGGGATATGAAAGAAGGTATTACGGGTTTGAACGCATAAATTACACTTTCCATGAATAGGGTCAAAATAAGGCCTAAAAAATGTGTGTGTGTGTGTGGCAGAGTAAATATTATACAATCGATTTTATTTTCTACTTCATATTAGGCTAAATTAAGCTGTCACTCAAATTTAATTAAATTAAATTAAACATAAAAAATGAAATGTAAAAAAAAACCCAATATAAAACATTAATAAAATGAAAATTAAATAAAATAACAGTGTACCATATTCATGGAAATAATTCTTGCTCCTGTTGTTTTCTTTTTCTTTCTCTTTCACTTCTTATGTTTTTTGGACAGTGGTGTGACGACAGCACAGGAAGAGAAAGAAATTGTGTGTGAGTGTGTGTGTTTTGAGACAGTGTGTCAGATCACGCTTTAATGGCTTTTTAAACGGAGACAGCTAGGTGTCAAACATGCCACTGTTTAATTAATTTTGTTTGTCCTGTGCGGCTTTTGATAGTCACGGGCTGCCGGGTCTCCCCGTTGTGTAGAAAAGACAGAATGAAGGTAGCATACTGTTGCATACTGGGAATGGGGCTGTCTGCAGGGTCACGGCCCTCGTAGTGCAGCAAATAACCTGCAGAGTGAGAGTTCATGTCATGAAACTGTCTCAAATACATGTTTTATTCCTAAAAATGAGTACAAAAAGGCATCATTTGTTTGCAGATGCC
Source organism: Anabarilius grahami (assembly GCA_003731715.1). Taxonomy (NCBI): domain Eukaryota; kingdom Metazoa; phylum Chordata; class Actinopteri; order Cypriniformes; family Xenocyprididae; genus Anabarilius; species Anabarilius grahami. The sequence continues at coordinate 2,005,512 of RJVU01011283.1, read as the reverse complement.
ACTTGGTTTGATATTTTGCCACTGTATGTGTGCGTGCATTTTGCGGTGTTATTTTATGAGTGCAAGCAAGTGTGTATTTGTGCTTTATGATGCAGCACTGAATTGTTTGTGTGTGTGGTTGTAGCATGTTTGCACTCAGTGAATGCAGGTGGACTTTGTGTGTGTGTGTTTGCAAGTGTACCAAACACACATTGCATTCTGTTTTTTTGTGTATGTGTTTTGTGTGCTGTGTGGGTATTTGCATGAAGACAGAACAGACTACAAGATCTGGTTTCTCTGGCGCTGTTTGATTATTCATAGAAAATTGTATTGGGGGGCTTGTGAAAGTGGGGAGGGGAGGTGTGGGGTAAATAAATAATAAACAATCACAGCACCCCTCACTGCACACACCATGAGGAGCCAATCGCTGTGTCGGCCAAACGACTTGGAAATTGTGTGTAATGAGTAGGAAAAGATTAGACGCAGCTCTTGCTAGCCTGTAAATTGACATTAGTAAAAGAAAACTCTTTACCAGGCGGGCACGGAGCGCTAATTTAGTCCGTAAGAAGAGAGGGTAAAAGGAAATAAGCCTTAAAAAAAGAAAATAAGGGGGAAAACAAACACGCAAAAAAAAGAGAAAGGTGCAATTTAGATGCAATACGTCTTGTCTTGACTTTACTTCCATCTTATTACAAAGTTACACGGCATATGCAGAATCAGATTAGCCGTGGAGAGGAGCAGATTGCTGTGTTGTTTTGGCATGGTGTTATTTGTGAGGGCTGCCTCTGCCTGTGACCCAAACAGAGGAGAAGTCATGCATGAAATGCAGTGGAAATGAACACCCAGGTCCCTGCATGGTGCCCTTGCAAGTGCTTTAAACTGAGCGCTCCTGCTCCACCGCTGCACAGGTGCTATGCTCACAGCTTCATGGTGCATTGACTTCCTCTCCCATTGTTTACTACATTCAGTGTCTGACTAAAAGTATTTATAGAAAGAGATAAACAGTACGCTTTGTTCCAAAACCTAGTGAGTTGTCTTGTCTACTGCCTATATAAGCAGCATTACTAAAATGTAACCTCATAAGTGACTGGATAAGTGATTTGGAACACTCTAGTAGCAAGTAATTTAAATCACACCAAGCACACAGAAGCTTTCGACTCAAATTGGTTTAAAAAAAGTTTGGCATTAGCATGTTGCTAAGCTTACAACTCTAATTAAGCATAAATAGACAAATATAATAAGTATAATAATTCATTTTTAAATTATTACACAGTAAGATCAAAGACATAATAAAATAATATTGTGGAATGTTAATGCATTTTAAAATAACTGTTTTCTATGTTAATATATCCATCAAAGATGAATTTTCATTACTTCAGTCTTCAGTGTCACATGATCAGAAATCATTTTAATATGCTGATTTGGTGCTCAAGAAACGTTTCTTATTATTATCAATAATGAAAGTTGTTGTGCTGCTTAATATTGTTTTAGAAACTGTGATACATTTTTTTCCGGGACTCCGAGTTAAAAAAACAACATTAATTATAATGATAGATTAATTTATTTTAAAAGTATAAAAGGTATAATAATTATTTTTTAACTCATTACACTGAACATTTTTATTAATACTATTCAATGTTGAATGAAATATAGACTCTTGGCTGTTTATACATTTCTGGAACAGAGCTATAGATTCATATTTAATATTTACAGAATTTGACATTTATTATTGTATCATCAGGCTTTCTAAAGACTGGTCATGAGATTAATCATGACTATTGCAAGTGTACTTTCCAGATATCATTTTAAATTTGTTTACCTTTATGTAATGACATTATAAATTACAATTATTTCATTTTATACATAATATGTAATCTTCACACTTTATTTTTTCTCACACAGTATTAATGAGTCTGTATACATGGAAACATTTATCAAGGTCCCATGCAAGTCGTCCCCTTGGAATTATATGGTTCTATCTGACATTTTTGTCAAAATTGAATTATTCACATATTCTCATTCTATATTTACTGTACATTATGTTATGTTTTTTTTTATTATTTGTGTACATTTTGGGACTTTTTATCTAGAAAACAAGGTTCTGTCCTCAAAGTTGAATGGAATGTAAAAACTTTGAAGCTCAATATCTCAAAACTGCTCTGAATACAGATAGAACCTTATAATTCCAAATAGATGAAGTGTTTGGGCATCTTTGTCATCAAAAAGTTTGAAAACCTCTGGTCTAGAATATCATAATGTCCGTCAGACCATTCCTGGTAGAGGGACGATAAGGTTTTGAAAGGGTTAATGTGTGTGGTTTCGAGCGGTTGGACTGCGAGAGAAATTGTGTGTAAAATGTTCAAGATTTGAGCTGCATGTATGTGAGGAAGAGAGAGGCTTCAGGGCAGACGCTTTGCTACAGTCATTACCGTTTTCACACTGGGCTCTGTCGTTACTGAAAATTTCTGTTTGCTTTAATCTCTTGAAAGCGACTAACGCCAGCAGCAACTCTGATAATGAATGCTATGACAGACTATATGATGCCGAGGCTCCTCGCAGTGAAAGAAGTAGGCACAAGCAGCGAGGATGGTCAAAAACTCCCTCCCTTCACCATTTTCTTCCTCTTTCTAAAGGGCTGTGTTGTAAAACACGAACTACTGAAACTACTGAAACGGGCTCATGTTTTCCCTAGCAGTTGAAGGAGTAAACATCCAGTGATCCCAGAATCCCGTCGCCACCCACAGCAATTCTTGTATCTAGGCAGTCGGAATAATAACAGTTTTCATAATGGCGATAATAGCAGACAATTACAAAAGATAGAGGAGGAAAAACACGGGGTTGGGATGGGGGGAGGCCGAGAGAGTATAGATTTCACTTGTGTCGTGCAACACAAAGGATTGCATAATTTGGACCCTTTTCTTCCTCTCTCCATTTACCTCCATCTCTCCTTTCTCCCTCGCTTTCTCTCTCTTACAACCCTCCCCAACTCTTTCTGGCTAATTTAAAATTTGTCAAACCAGGGCGTCTTCTGGATCGCTGGCCTTTGATATTTTGCGCACTCCATTTGCTACAAACAAGCCGCAGGCCCTGGTTCCTGCTGACTGCTGCAGAAGAGCCTCGGCTCCATTTATCTTGCCCCGGCCGCTGAATGCTTACTCATTAGAGAAGGCCTCACCAGGTTAACCCTCCCATCTCCAACAGCATCCCGCTAGCATCTCCCCCAACAAACACTATCATTACAAAGACACATACACACACGCATACACACAAACAGTCCACCGGTAACCACACACCCAGAGGCAGGCAAAGGTTTTTAAATGGACACGCTATGACTTATTTAGATTAGTTCAGCGATGCTCCGCATGACACTGAGAGCCAAACCGAGAAGCCCTGGTAAGGATACCAGTTTTTTGTGTTAATGGCAGGTAATCTTTTCACTGTGTGTTTGGTGTGAATTTGTCCGAGGTAAATGACAGTAGTTTGTTTTTGTATTATGTAATGGCAAAAAACAAAAGTATTTTTATGGGGAATGTTTGAATATTAAAGATATTTGCAAAGGTTGCATTTGCAACCTTTAACGGTATACTTTACAATGAGGTTTAATTTGTTACCATTAGTTACAGTATTTCTGCAGCATTTATTAAACTTAAAGTATAAGTTCACTTCTGAATTAAAATTTTCTGATAATTTACTCACCCCCATGTCATCCAAGATGCCTATGTCTTTCTTTCTTCAGTTGAAAAGAAATTAAGATTTTTAAGGAAAACATTCCAGGATTTTTCTCCATATAATAGAAGGAATAAGGGTCTTATTTTAGCAAAACGATTTTCTAAAAAAAAAAAAAAAATATATATATACTTTTTAACCACAAATGCTCATCTTGCACTGCTCTGTGATGCGCCACGCATTACTTTGAAAGGTCACGACTAAGCGGAAGTACTGCGGTAGGGTGAAAAACTTAATCTAACTGTCTACTCCTACCTCAAAATCATCCGATATCGTTGTTTTACCTTTTTTTTTTCCTCTCCAGTTCTGTCAGGTTGGATGGTAAACGTTGGTGGACAGCCATTTTTAGGTCTCTCCAGAGATGCTCAATTGGGTTTAAGTCAGGGCTCTGGCTGGGCCATTCAAGAACAGTCACGGAGTTGTTGTGAAGCCACTCCTTCGTTATTTTAGCTGTGTGCTTAGGGTCATTGTCTTGTTGGAAGGTAAACCTTCGGCCCAGTCTGAGGTCCTGAGCACTCTGGAGA
>RJVU01011283.1:1974430-2000208 GCA_003731715.1 Anabarilius grahami | reverse complement strand
TTTGGACCACTGAGCAACAGTCCAGTGCTGCTTCTCTGTAGCCCAGGTCAGGCGCTTCTGCCGCTGTTTCTGGTTCAAAAGTGGCTTGACCTGGGGAATGCGGCACCTGTAGCCCATTTCCTGCACACGCCTGTGCACGGCAGCTCTGGATGTTTCTACTCCAGACTCAGTCCACTGCTTCCGCAGGTCCCCCAAGGTCTGGAATCGGTCCTTCTCCACAATCTTCCTCAGGGTCCAGTCACCTCTTCTTGTTGTGCAGCGTTTTTTGCCACACTTTTTCCTTCCCACAGACTTCCCACTGAGGTGCCTTGATACAGCACTCTGGGAACAGCCTATTCGTTCAGAAATTTCTTTCTGTGTCTTACCCTCTCGCTTGAGGGTGTCAATGATGGCCTTCTGGACAGCAGTCAGGTCGGCAGTCTTACCCATGATTGCGGTTTTGAGTAATGAACCAGGCTGGGAGTTTTTAAAAGCCTCAGGAATCTTTTGCAGGTGTTTAGAGTTAATTAGTTGATTCAGATGATTAGGTTAATAGCTCGTTTAGAGAACCTTTTCATGATATGCTAATTTTTTGAGATAGGAATTTTGGGTTTTCATGAGCTGTATGCCAAAATCATCAGTATTAAAACAATAAAAGACCTGAAATATTTCAGTTGGTGTGCAATGAATCTAAAATATATGAAAGTTTAATTTTTATCATTACATTATGGAAAATAATGAACTTTATCACAATATGCTAATTTTTTGAGAAGGACCTGTAGACTATTAGTTGCTGATGTAGTAATCATTAATGGTTTAGTTCTTCATGAGTCATACATTAACTTGTGATTATCTGTTCATTAGTTAAGCATGAATTAATGCATATTAGTGCACCCGTATTGTANGTGAGACAGAATCTTTGTGTATGTGTGTGTATATGGCTTGAACTGGCTCATCTCCTCCCTGTGGTGTCTGTAACCCTTTAGAGGTCCTTCCCCGGGGAAACGTGTCAATCTCGTCGTCTGCAGATCAATCAGCGGCTGATTATGCTCTTCATTCTCCAGCAATTGATTTTATTCTCAGCTGAAAATAGGCATCTGCTGTCAGGCCTGTGTGTACGACGGACTGTGTGTGGGCTGACGGATTGCTTTTGACAGAGATCAATCTCACAGCTGATGGGCCAGGGATTCTGGGAGCTGACAGCCTGCTCCGCATAACAGCGAGACGGGCTCATCGACACCAATGCTGATCGCAAACATACATGCATGCTGTTACTGATAGTACACTTTTTCTCTTTCCTCACCCTTCCTATCTTACGCACATGCTCTCGCAATACCTGATTTCAGTACACACACTGTCTAAATCATGTGTATAGTGCCTATACCATAAAGCACAGCTGTATCTTAACCAAACTAACCCACAGAAAGAGAGAGAGAGCAGAGTAGAGTTTTGTTTGACAGTATGGCTGTGTGCTCCTCTGGGCCCCAGCGGGGCCATGTGAAGGACTGCCTCCAACTAGAAGATCTCCCCAATGAAAGGCCCTCTTCCTGCCTCCTAATTCATAATTATTTCAAGTGATCCTCAGGCCTGAGGTCATTTAAGTAATTACTGAGCCGATTAGATACTTAAAGGGCATTTAAGTATCTAACACACCACAAACCCAAGGGGAGTGTTTGGTTGGACGAACATGGGTTAGCCTACATAGCAGTGCTGAAGGGGCATCTCAACACCTTTAGGGTTCTTAACAATATCCTTTGTTTTAATTTTTGTACTGAGACAGAAATAGTTTCTATTCCCTAACCCAGAATCCTGTTTGCATTTTTAGATTGCAATTAAGATATTTTTTAATATGTTTATTGAGAAATTTTCCTTATGAGAATCATTGACTGCTCTCCACAATGTACAGTAGAGAAATTTAGGTTTTACTTTCTTTTTGGGGACATTTGGCCACCAATAATATATGTAAAACCTGACCCTACACATAAAATAATTTTTTCCTCCAGCTTTTCCTGTTCCTTCTCACTCTCACTCTCATTAAGTGTGTGTTCTTGAGAAGCCCAGGCAATATTTACAGCTGAGACGCTGTAAACTAAGAAGAAAATAGACATTGACATATTTGAAAAAATCTTCATGATAGCTGACTGAGCAGGCAGATGGGCTCGTTTGGTCAGACTTGTCTGATGAACCATCATTGGAATGATCAGGCCATGATCACACACAGTATGAATGCCCATGTCTGCATCAATCTCTTGTCAATATCAAACAGCCTCTTAGCTTATGTCCTGTGCATCAGATATGATAATTGTGCTTGTTTCTATATGACTGTGATCCCTACTTGCCTCTTTTCACCGTGTCTTCTCCATTTAGAATTACTTTTAAATTCCAATTCAATATCTGAATTTGAATTCAGATTCAATTGATATAGAAAATGATGCAGAATTGTAATTGGAATGTAAGGGAATAGAATAAAATGGATTGCAATTCATGCAACTACATTTTAACTAGAAAAAAAATGTTTTTGAATGTTGCCTTTTAAAGTTTTTGGGGGAAAGGCCTTGAAGTTCGATGGATGGATGGATGGATGGATGGGAATTGCAATTTTTTTAAATTCCACTTGTCATTCCATTCAAATCAAGTTTACTTTTAAATTTTTATTTTGCTCAACACTGGTCTTCTCCCCTCTCCTGTGCTAGGAAGGAATCTCACATTCCAGAAGTTTCTGTCATCCTTCAACTATAAGGTGATCATGACTTTAGCTCACTAAGCTCAGTACCTTTAGAGTGTGTATTTATGTGAAATTGTATGCATGAACCATATAGCTTAAAATAGTCAGTTAAAAACTTATGTTAAAGAAACTGGTAAATAACCCGTAAGGGGTGTTTTTTTTCTTCTCTAGACTGTGTCTCAGGACCTATCACTTAGAGTGCATCATGCAATTCTTGCTCCCCGGCAAACTCTGAACCTCCCAACCGCGTGCACACTAGTGAAGCCTTTTAATTATCTCCTGATTACCTGTTATATCACCTTAGCTAATGGAGAGCGCACCCCAGGGGAGACATCCAATCAAACTCTCATCACACACAATGGGCTTCTTCAGACGAGAGAAGTATTTTAGTCATCTGAGAGATTAGCGCTGGAAATATCCATCTATTTATTCATTCATATACCAAATTACAGACCCCCCTCCTGTCTGCACTCATCGAGCCCTTTTACTCTCTGATTGATCAGAGTGATAGGGATACATCGCCTGCCCAAAGCAATAGAGATCTCGCTAGAGACCGGCCTATAGATGAGTAATTTTGAGTGTAAATGGATGTCTGGGCAAGCGAGGTTGTTGTACCTCTATTTATCACAGAGGCTTGAACCTGACTGGACTCAAACTTTAGCTTTTGTATAGCCAAGTGTGTTATGTTCATCTGGTTGTGGTTTTCTGTGCCTTCATGCAGGGAGAAACTGCTCTGATGTTTTTTTTTTCTTTGCTCCCTCAATCATCTTAAAGGACCATTAAATCTGCTTTGCACTCTTCTTTTTTCGGAGGAGTAAGAAGTAGGAGCGACACAGATTGACCTGAATACGTTCCAGAGGAGAGGATGGCATGAAAACACTATTGCTGAACTGAAGGAGGACGGTGCAAGTGTTACGTAAACATACATGCATCCAAACTGTATTCACTGTAAAATACTGCCAGAATTTAATAGTATTTAATTTTACCTTGACATCAAAGCATGCTAGATACATTTTGTAACGTAACAAATGACTGTAAAAACAAAACATTGTGCTGCATTGTGGGATAATTGTGCAAATAGATAATTGTGCAATAGTTACTTTTAATTAATTTTCTCCCAGCCAGTGTAATAGTGTTGCAGAACACAACTGATTGCACATTGTTATATGAGGAAAGTAATCTAAGCTCTAAATTTGATCATAACTTGCACTTACACTTTAGTACAGGGAACACATATAAACTATTAACTACGACTTTTCCCTCAATAAATTCCTAATTTACTGCTTATTAGTTAGTAAGGTAGTTGTTAATTTCAGGTATTGGGTAGGATTAAGAATGTAGAATATGGTCATGCAGAATAAGGCATTAATATGTGCTTTAATAAGTACTAATAAACAGCAAATATTCTAGTAATATGCATGCTAATAAGCAACTAGTTAAAAGACCCTCAAATAAAGTGTTACCTACCTTTTATATATTAGAGGTGGGATTTTTGCAATGCTAGTGCGGCAAACTGAGTGATTATTATCTCATTTACCTTTTAGTATGTTTTGTCGACAAGGCATGTACAGATATCATACAAAAATCACAATTCATTTCATAGGCTACATCCTCCGGAGATTGCATTTGTCAGCTGCATACTGAATGTCATTGAGGCTGCCTCATTTCAGAAAAGTTACCATTACATTCCAGAAGTAAGAAAGAAATTACAATAATTTACAACCCCATGAGGAATGTCAATTTTATAATGGTTGCTTTCAGTGTTGGGGAAATTTACTTTTAAAAGTAATGCATTACAATATTGCATTACTCATTAAAAAGTAACTAATTACTTAAGTAAGCATTACTTAGTTACTTTTTATGGAAAGTAATGTGTTACATTACTTTTGTGTCACTTTTTCTCACCTGGGCTGGGCTTGCTTGTTTGTTTTTTAATATAACAACAAAAAAAGTTATATTTTTGGCAAATGTAAAGGCCCTTTCACACCAAAAGCGAAATGAATAAGCTTCAGGCTGAACACAAATGTGATGTTTATCACAAAGTAATTTTGTAAATTAGTATGGTAGAATTGGATCATCGAATGTCAGCGGCAAAGACATTGGTTAATAAAGTGAGATTAAATACATAAAGTATATTTGTTGAATTTATTATATTTAATTATTGCAAGTTTGTGTAATATTTTGAGTTTGTATTTAACTTTTTTTATTCATTTTGAGGAATATAGCTCTGTTTTTGTGCAAGTGTGATGAAAACTACAGGAGAACTACAATAACCGTCATGTTTACTCACAATGCCTCTGCATTTACTCTCGATTTCTCTCAACATGGCGACAGGAGAGCTGTCAGTTAATACAATGATAAAACAAAGTAACTTTCGTTACTTATTTGAAAAAGTAACTCAGATATTTTTATATAAATTTAAAAGTAATGCGTTACTTTGGTTACTTGAAAAAAGTAATCTGATTACATAACTCAGGTTACTTGTAATGCGTTACCCCCAACACTGGTTACTTTTCTGAAATGAGACAACCTCGATGACACATGCAGCCAACAAATGCAGCCTCCATGGGTGCAGCCTTTGAAATTAGAAAATCATGTCTTTAAATAGTGAGTCATTGAATCATTCACTCAAGTGATTCGTTCAAAAACACACTAATGTTTGTTGCTCGGAGACGTATGACATTTGATCATTTGCTTTTGTTTGATATAGCAAAAACATAAACTCATTAGCGATATTATATGTAAAATGTAAGTTACTCAGTATTTACTTCTTGTTTATTGAACTGTTATATGAAAGCAATATCATATTCGAAATCTTGATGTTTGTCTGAATACCTGCAGTAATGTAGTGTGCTATATTTTGGTATTGTGGTAAAATTATACCATCCTTTACCGTATCTGCAGTATACTGTAAATTCCTACTGGAAATGTAAAACATTCTCATAAGTGTAATCACTCACTTAATTAATGTGTGCATTAAACCATCACTTTCAAATTACACTAAGAGTAAGCAGTTGCCTCTTAGCCCCATATAAAGACCCCTCTATTCTCCCTGAGAGTCTGCTCTGCCCAAGGCACCTTATCCCGTCTGTCTCGGAGCAGGCTTCAGATGCTGATGCCCACCAGCCCCTAACACTATGCCCTAAGGCTTCAGATCTGTAGCTTCACCCCCTATGGAGGTGTAGATGAATGACTGATGGATTTGACACCTCAGATGAACTCCAGCTACTCATCCCCCTAGGTACCCACCCCAGGGGCCTCGGTAGGGCAAAACCCAACCTGACTAGGTCCACCCCACTTGTCTGTCAGCAAAAAATCTCCTTTTCCTTGGTACCAGCTCTCACTTTGGGAGCGGTGACTGGCAGCGTGGTAATGAAAGCACAAATAAAGCAGCATGCTGAGATGATAGAAGCGTCCCCAGCACTCCAGACTCGCCTTCAAATGGGAGCCGCGCTAGAAAGGAGATATGAGGGGAGGAGGGGAGAATGGGGAAAAAAAGGGAGGGAGAGAGAGAGAAGCCCTGGAGTGGAGCCAAGTTCCCAAGGTAGTGTACAAGTATCTTTAGAAGCCGGCGTCTTGTTAGCTAATACATTACACCAATCACGGCAAGCTATCTTAAGCTACAATTAATCTGCACCCTGGCACGCGCTGATAGGACAGCAACATGCTGTTTCTTAATTAAAAGCAAACGGATTAAAAATGATTAATAACGGTATTAAATATTCTCATGGACTACAAGCATGGGGAATCTGCCTTTCTTATGCGGGCTTAAAACGAAGAAGTCATTAACGCTCTCACAATCTTCATAAGCCAGAGCTTTACTTTGTTTGGGATCAAAAGTTGCTTACCTCATGCATATGCATTTCTCTATCACAGCGAGTCAAAAAGGCATCGGTGTGGCGTTTGGTGGCTGTGGAACTTGTTGACTTTTGATATGGACATTTTTTGCGGTTCTTTTATAACCCGTCTGCTTCATTAACCTGCTCCTCACCAGGTGCCCCGCATGCCAGCGGGAGGCACATGAGGAATGTGTGTATCTGTGCGTGTCTGAGTTGTCATGCGTTCACGTATGTGTCTGTGTGTTGCCGTGTGTCTGCGAATGTTGCTGTACACAAAGATGTAGCGTTCTGCAGATTGGGTTTAATAAAATGACACAGACATCAAGCATATACTGTGTATCAGTGATAGGCTTTCAAAAATATGGTTAATGAAATTGGACCACTGAAAATGGGCTTTGAAAAAAATATAATAACTGTAAACTGAATATTAATAAACTCTTATGACTCATAGGAAATCCACAAAATTATGAAAATGTAATGATTTCTCACTCTTTGCACCCTTTCACTGCTGGGCTGTGGTAGTTAAAATGCCAAACAGGGTCTGATACACCTTTCAGTTTGTATGTGACTAGTTTGGGATGTGAGAGACCATCGTACAGATATCATGTTGATACTTGATGTTTCTTAATTGTATAAGAAATTTATATTTTAACTTGATAGCACAATTAATATGTTTACCATTAAATCTGAAATGTGAATTTAAAAAAAAAGAAAAGCTGAACACACTGGAAGTACAGTTCCACTGATTATTATTATTATTAAATACAATAAATCAAAATTTAATTTATTCAAACCAGTGCTTTTATAGTTTTATTTTGTTATAATATACAGTCTGTGTAAGTTTATTTAATGTTTAATCAGAGTTTTCCAGATTTCTTATTTTACTTTTACTTTTAGTTTTGTATGGCTGCCATAGTTATGCTAACTTGTATCATTTAAAAGTGTTTAAGAGAATTACATTTCTTAGCACAGTCTAATATTATTGCTATTTAGTGAAATTTTCATGTTTATTTTATGTTTAATGCAGGCGAGTTGTAAAGATTTTAAGCATTATATACAATGTACTGTATCTAAAATGAAGATTAATTTGTGGATAGTTACTGTTATTTATTTATTAATTTTTGTTGGTTATGCAGTCAAAAACATAATGGTAAAAATCCAGGTGTTCATTGTTCATGTTAGTTCACAGTGCATTAACTAATGTTAACAAATACAACATTTGATTTTAATAATGTATTAGTAAATGTTGAAATGAACAAACTAAGAATAATAAATGCTCTAGAAGTATTGTTAATTCTTAGTTGATGTTAACTAGTTAACTAATGTTAACTAATAAAACCTTATTGTAAAGTGTTACTTTTATTTAGTTTCAGTTTTCCCAGTTATGTTATCTGCATACTACATTATGTTTTTATTTTGAAGTCTGAGAAACTTTAAGATATAGGCAAAAATATTAGGTTGTTTTAGAAATGACTGTTTTTGTTTTCTGTGACCTCAAGAAAGTCAATTTCTTCTGAACATGAGGGTTTATGTGTTTTGATCCTGTTGATTATAAGCAAGTAAGTATATGTGTGTTTGTTTGTTTCTGTGGATGCACTGTATGTGGGTGCATTCGTAGACATGCAAATCACGCCCCCACCCCAGTGTGGTTGTATGAGGCGGCTGATTGGGGAAAGGACCGAGGAATTATGAACAAGCTGATTTTATTGTCATCTCTGTACCGGGAGTTATTTTCACTCGGGTGCCAAATAGAAACAGGTAGCAGACGGTCATGACAGAATTCTGTTTAGAAACCAATTACCCGAGTGCTTTTCAAATTGATTTCATTTTGTGTCACCCGTGTGCTGCGGCGGCCGTCCGTTCCAGCCTCTCTTCCCCTCTTGGTGTCCCTCAGGATTCCTCATCTAAGCGGCTGTGTTCCTATCAGCCGCAATTTAGTTTGTAAGGAAAGTAAAGGTGAGGAAAAGAAAAAAAGAGGACGCAATGAATTATAAGGAAGTTTGAAATCATAAAGGAGGGGGGCGGGGAGAGAAGGAGGCATTCATGCGTTCACTCCTTCACAGCTTGTTCTCTCTTCAATGCCAGTCATCAATCATCTGCAGATTAATGATGGACACACATGGACGGGGGGCTGCGGCTGAGAGGCGTGTTCAGACGTGTGTGTGAATGTGTGTGTGAGCAGACAGTGGGGATCTTAATGAAAGCAGCTTCATGCGTGGCCTGGCTGGAGCTGAAGGGTATAGCATGCCCAAGCATGTCCAGTGAGGATCTGGGGGAGAATTTTCCAAGTCCTGAAGTAATGAATCGATGGAGTTTTGGAGATATTACTGTCTATGTGTATAAATATAGTTTCTGTCTGGTCAGGTGCTGCCCAGACTCAACTCTTCATCTAGTCTTGTTTCCCTCTCACTTTGCATCTAGCACATTGATCAAAGATGTAACAGCTTTTTTTGATGCTCAGTTGTTAGGAAGAACTTCAGGTCAGGAGCTGGTAGTTTATTCTCATGGAACTATTAAAAAATGTTCACCCAAAAATGAAATTTCTGTCATTAAGTACTCACCCTCATTTCGTTCCAAACCCGTAAGACCTTCGTTCATCTTCGGAACACAAATTAAGATATTTTTGATGAAATCCAAGGGATCTGAACCACACATAGGGAGCAACGTCATTGCACCTTTTGATGTCCAGAAAGGTATTAAAGAAATCTTTAAAATAGTTCATGTGACTACAGTGGAAGCGACGAGAATACTTTTTGTGCGCAAAAACAAAACAAAAATAATGATTTTATTCAACAATTTGAACAAAAAAGGTGCAATGATGTTGCTGCCTATGTGTGGTTCAGAAACCCTCAGATCTCATCAATAATATCTTAATTTGTGTTCTGAAGATGAACAAAGGTCTTACGGATTTGGGATGACGTGAGGGTGAGTACGTAATGACAGAAATTTTGTTTTTGGGTGAACTAACCCTTTAAGGCCTGTTCACACCAAGAACAATAAAAAAATAATTTATGCTGCTTGTTTAAATGACTTAATTAAAATGAGCTTCAGTTGCTTTCACTGAAACAGCATTGGTGGATTTTTATTTCCCAGCATGCTTTGCTTAGGACTGAATTGGTAAATGTTGAAATTAAGTGTTATTTTTTTGCCTATATTTTGAGTAAATGCAAAGACCTGTTAGTGTTTAATGTTCGGTTTTGTTCGATATTTAAAATAGTTTCTGTTGTTGACGTTTTTGTGGTTACCATTATGCTGAAGAGTAGAGCATGTTGTTAAGTTATATGATGACTATATTGTTTGTTGCTTCATTCAGTAAATAAATGTAGTTATGCTAATATTAGTGTAGTGACAATCAATGACATTAAAAATGGATGTCCAAAATTACCATGGTAAAATGCATCAAACTGAGATGCTTTCTTTTTGGTAGCTGAAACCTCAATCTATATACTTAATAAACACATGAGGAGTGGAATGATTTGTCTATATTTTGTGTATAGGTGGTTTTTCGAATCTGTGGAGCTTCTTTTTTTTTTGTGCATGTGGGACCTCTGCATGGGCAACTGACGTCAAATTTTACAAAAACACACAAAAGAAAAATAAAGACAACTTTGTGACTTTTTCTCATTTAGGGTGATGATTATACCTAGAAAATGTCTTCTTTTGTAGTTCATAGAGTAATTTTAATGAATTGTATTGAATCCAGTTAGGGTCAGTTTGACCCTCACATAACTAACATACCCATTTATTTAGTAATACAAGATTTAAAGGAATAGTTCACCTAAAGAAATGAAAATTGTCATTAACTCATCATTTACTCATCCTTATGTTGTTCCAACAAGGGGTTGCAACGACTAGTCGACTTTAATGCTCTGCCATGACGCTTTAAGCTTGTCGTCGACTAGTCAAACAGTTTAAACAGCTTATTGTACAGGTACTGGTAAGTTAATAGCCATTCTAAACTAATGGATGCTGCACTGTAACGGACACACATACAGACAGTAGCTCGTACATCACGCAAAGATCGCGCACACAGAATCATTCAGTAGCGCGGAAATGTATTGTCAACACTGTTCTGTGATTTCTCAATAAAATAGCTTAGAAATTGAAAAGTTCTAGCATATATTTCTTAATAACTAAACCCCACAGCTTCACTATTAGTAGAGAGATGCTGCTAGGTAGAATTAACTCACACACACACGCAATCGCTCTCTCACTAATGTATTCATATAAATGTAATCTTTACTGTGCTGCTTTATCTGTATCTGATTTAGAACGAGCAGAAATCTGTGCGAAATATAATGACCCAAAGACAAGAACTGATAAAAATGAGCTGTTATGTAGGAGCAATAGCCTTGTGGGCAGTGTTGTCATATGCCATAGCTGTGCACAAGGCAATGCGTTCGAGTCTCAGCTGTCAGCTCAAGGTTCAGGCTTATTTGTTCATTAATGATGTCATCAGTGACTAGTCGACGTCGACAACCAACTAGTATGATGTTCTTTCTTCTGTGGAAAACAACAGCCTTTCAACCCTCAAAATGGATACAAAGCACAATAAAAGTATCATAAAAGTCTACATGAGTGATTCACAATTGTATATTCCAAGTATTCTAAAGCCATATGATAGCTTTATCTAAGGAACAGACCTACTGTATATTTATGTCGACATAAGGGAAAGTAAATGATGACAGAATATTTGGATGAACTGTACCTTTAACAGTTACAGTTGTATTATATAACTGATAAGTTTCACATAGAACCTCATTATTAGTCTGATATTCCGGGGTAACTTTGGCTAGCAGCACTGGAGGAATATCATGGACTAGAAAGTTTATCATCAACTCACTCCACTGACCAAACTGTGCAGATGGGCGAGATAGAAACGATTGCATTTCACATCTATCAGAAAGTGCTCAGCTTTCAGAGTGCCGTTAGCAATCTAGACATCAATAAGTGCAGTGGATTGATCAGGGGTTGTGGATTGGGGGTTGAAGCGTGCGGGGGGATTCAAACATCTTCAGAAGGAGTACTTAATTGATGATCAAACGCGGCAGGTGTAAATAGCTGTTGCATGCGCGCTTCAGAGCGAGCTTGAGTGTTTGCATGCGCGTCTGAGCAGCGGTGAGAGCTATCAAAGCACAGAGACGAACTTGAGAGGCCTCATTCAGGGCAAAGCCTTTCAAAATGACCCTGGGGTCAAAACTGGACAACTGTACACACACCCTGCAAAACAGACATGAAAGGCTGAAATCACACACACAGACCCCTCTCACCTTCCCACTCACCCTCATTCAACAAACATGCACACAAAACACATTTGCACATGTTCAAATACCAAATTGTGGACCCAGATGAGACAAAATTGCCCTTCCACAAACACATTTTGTGGTTTGTTTAAATGAGCACATCACAATAAAAGAAAATTGCGGCTGAATTAAATGCATTGAATGTGCTGGACCAATTTTACTCATGTTTTGTGTTATTCATTTTCACCTCCAAATGTGTATGTAGTTTTCTGTTTTACCTTTAAAGGGGTCCTTGGTTATAATTTCACTTTTTTTTTACATTAGTTAGTGTGTAATGTGGCTGTTTGAGCATAAACAACATCTGCAAAGTTATGACAGTCAAAGGTTAATGCAAAGGGAGATATTTTCTTTTACAGAAATGGCTTTTTAAGGACTACAACAAACTGCTGGTAGGGACTACAACGAGCTTCTTCCAGGGTTGATAGCATCACAAACCCCAAAATTTACATAAAACCCAGGCCATTTTGAGCTGCTTTAGAGAAGAGGAAGAGTTGTTGTTGTAGTAGAGTGTTGTTACCATGCCGTCATTTTACGCTGTACTGCTTCACAAACGAGGGTCAATTCAATGCTGGATTTGCTCAAAATATTAACATGACGGCACATGCTAGTCGATGAGTTGAATCAACTCCACATCAACTACATAAATGTACCATTAACCATTCAGAATAGTCCAGTTGCATTCTAAAAGTTGTAACTTCTTCCTGAGTCTCTCCATCAGTGTCCGACTCCAGTTTAAACAATGTGAGGCTGAACACTGTTACTGACAATCGTCATTTTGGCTGCCTGAGATTCTCCAGCTTTGTTGTTGTTGAGAAACCGAAGCGCGAGCTGTTAAAGCTCTGCCCTATTCTGGGAAGCGGCCGGGAGCAGCAGCTCATTTGCATTTAAAGGGACACACACAAAACGGTGTGTTTTTGCTCACACCCAAATAGGGGCAAATTTGACAATCTATAATAAATGATCTGTGTGGTATTTTGAGATGAAACTTCACAAACACATACTGGGGACACCAGAGACTTATATTACATCTTGTGAAAGGGGCGTCATAGTTCCCCTTTAAATATAGTGTCAAATATTTGGCATGCAAACAATGTCATAATTTGTCACATTGTTTAACCAAAACTGACAATATCACAATTATTAACCATGGGCAAGAATCAACCTAGAACTTCAACTTCCAGTTGGTATCAGTTTATCAATTTTGTCACTCACACTGTAGTTTTTTGTATCCTTTTATCTTTGGTTGTCATTTTTGTGCTTTGATTATGCTGTCTCTCTGAAACAAACTCTTAAATCACCACAAAATCACAATTGACAAATCTTGTTTTTAAATAGAATATTGCAGTATTTAATTTATTACAAATGATTCATCCATGCACATCATTATTATTTTTTAAATTCATGTGCCTCATAATCTTTAATCAAAATAATTTCCCCTTCCCTCATGCAGCGACATCTCTTCTTTTCTCTGATGATGTGTTTACTGGCGCGAGGGCAGGACATCCTCATATGAGATTTATCGATAGCAAAACACAACGATCCAATTAATTCCCGATGGACAAAATCAAATCCCGGCCCACGTTTTTTCTTTTTTGAGAAGCCATTTCACTCAAATATACTTCACAATAGGGAGTAAATCATGATTGCAACTTCCATTTCATGCCAACCTTACTGTAGCTAAGAACATTATTGATGCTGGTCACTGGCATCTTAGTGCACTCACCTGAGATGTAGTACACTTGTTCACTAATCTGCTTACAGATATTTCACACATGGCTTCATCTGCTATGGAGCTGTAACATAACTGAATCAGATAATGCTAATTCAGTGCGAGGTCAACAAGACCTTCTTTTTTGCCCTTTGTATGAGGTGGTGTGGAGTACTGCTAGGGGCTGGTTGGATGCCACATGTCTGGCATGCATTAGTTTGCTTCTGCTTCTGTCATGCATAATGTATTAATGCTATCAGTCATGTTTTTATAGTTTCTTTCATGTAACTTTATTTGTATAGTATGTAATTAACTGAGATTAAGATATGAGAATCTATTGTGCTTTTTATTTGTATGATTATTTTATGCATTTATGGGTGGGTTACATGACAAGTCAAACAGTGCCTGCATCTAAAACATTAAAAAAAAAAACTTAATTTTAATCTCATGTAAATAATATTTACATGAGATTAAAATTACGTTNNNTTTTTTTTTTTTTTTTTTTTTTTTTTTATGTTTTAGATGCAGGCACTGTTTGACTACCTTTCTACCTTTCTGACCTCAAACTAATTGTGAGACTATGGAGCAGCAACTTTTGACAATTTCCCTTGTGCACATTTAAAAATGTTAACCTAAAAACTGTCAAAAACTGTCACCTGACTGTTGGACACTGTCTGTGAGGATATGTTTAACATAATGTGGACTGTGTGTGTATGTGTATGTGTGTGTGTGTGATATCCTTTTGGTAATGTGCTTATTGATAAAAATTAGGGATGCACCGATACCAGTATCGGTATCGGGCTGATACCAAACTCGTGTACTTGTACTCGTAAATATACCCCCGATACCAAAGACCAATACCTCGCGTGACGTAAAGACTGAATTTTCCATGCACAGAGACAAAATGTCAGGCTCAGAGGTGTGAAATACTTCAAAATTAATGATGACAACCCACACATTGCGAACTGCATGCTTTCAATCACAATTCGTTATCGATTAGTGAAGGCGGGATAGGAGGAATCACGCTGAATGACACAGACCAGAAGCGCTCTGTCTCGCGTGCGCCCTCTCTCTTTCTTGTGCGCGATCCCAGTTCTCTCAGACAGCGCGCGATCAGTTCTCCTCGTGCCTGAATGGTCACACAAATGCACCCATAGTTGTCAAAAAGTCCATCATATGGAGTATCTCACGTAAATACAGTCGGTTATGGCTTAAGTCGTCGTAAACATTTGGTATACATAAACAAGATATGTGTCAGCATCCATGGATTCGGTCTTTAAGGGACCGTAGCCTATATTTGTCATTAATGTTAATAAAACAACAAAATATGTTAAATAAATGTATACATGGTAAAGAAACCTACTGTATCTGAAAAATATTTAATTTGTATCTCTGTAGTATTTGTTGTATTGTTTGAAATTTGTTTGTAAAAATTTTTTTATATAACAACAATTATATATATTGGTATTTATGCCCTTTGAAGGTTATTGGACACTGAAATTTTTGTTCTTTAAGTTTGTGACAAGCACAAGTTTGTGACAAGAGAGAGAGAGAGAAATTAATAAATGTATAGGCATCGGTATCGGCGAGTACCGGAAAAAAAGTGTCGGTACTCGTACTCGGTCCTTAAAAAACGGTATCGGTGCATCCTTAATAAAAATTGTATTAAAAAAGTGAATAAAGTTTAGGGAGTTTTCAGTTATGGTTTGGGTATAATAAGTTACAGTTAGGATTTTTTTTTTTTAATTGCTGTATATAAAAAAAATAGTATATGCCTATTTTGAGTCTATGGATTGCCAGTAAAAGTGTTTGTTGGTATGTGTGTTGTTTTCCCATTTTTGAGATAAAAGAAAGTCTCTGGTTCGGCCCTGTGAGCTTATTAGAGAAAATCATGGGCACTTCTATATTTTCCTTTTAATCGACCTGTATCTCTGTCACTAATTTAGTGGAGTTTTGTCTTTATATGTAAATAATAATTATGGATTTTTCTGTCTGTGTTTGCATTTGTTGTCACTTTAGCATCATCATTATCTGAGTGCTATGGCTTATTTTTTCCTCTTATTTAATATGCCATACAGGTTGTGGCAAAGACTATGGTGTGAAATGAGAGCATGGCAGTGACATGGTATATCAGGAGCTTGCGTCCCGAGAGCTGCATAAACCTCTCGCCTAATCCTGCCCGGGTACTGCCTGTACCTCCACACGCTCCACACAAAAAGCTCCTGCCGCAATATTTAGGGAGCCAGGCATTCCCTGCTTATCTTCAAACCAGAGCCCTCAATGTTCTGTCCTCTAATGCCTGATGCTTCCCTCCTACAGCTGATCAAAGTACTATTTTCTAAATTTCAAGCTTTTTAACTTCAACGGTCTTAAGAGGGATGAGGCAGATCAAACTAAGACGATGAGAGAGGAGAAAAAAGAGAGAATGAGAGAGAGAAGGGGAGAGGGAGAATATCTTTGTAGTCTCTTCCCTTTGTTTTTCCTCTCTTACTTTTATACTGGGCCGCTAGATAGGTCAGCTCTATTACCAATACGCCAGCCCACAAATATTTAAAACAAATTGAATCGCACACCCAATACCCATCACAATTACGGGAGGCACAATAACTAAATTAGCAATTCAACACAATAATTGGAAATGCGGCTTGCGCGGTCCCGGCAGCCTCCCTGGAGGGCCCTGCTGATCTACGGAGGCACGTCAGTGCCGCTAATTCCACAGCTAATTACAGACGCACAGCAGAATGAAGTTGTTTGTCTCCAAATACCATTTTCAGTGTTGAGAAGAACAGAGGCCATGCTGAGATAGACTAAAAAAAGTGTGTGTGGTCACGTTTGTTTGTGTCTTTTGTGCAATTTCTTGTTTCTTATTGTAGTTGATGGTTTGAAAATTGATTTATATTAGGCAAGAAGTTGTTTCAAAGTGCTGCCCATTTTTAATCATTTCTATTTTTCATAGTTTTAATAGTAGTAGTAATATACTGTCATTTATTTATTGTTTACTTTAACATTAATATTTACTTATATATTTTTTTGTAAGCAAATTATTATGTGTGTAAACATTTAAAGTACTCTGAAAAGTCAGCATTATGCAAAATTGTAATATACTTTATACTGTTCAAAAGTTTGGGGTCAGTAAGATTTTTTTTTTTTTTTTTTGAAAGAAATGCTTTTATTCAGCAAGGATGCAAGTGATTGAAAGTGACAGTAAAGACGTTTATAATATTAACAATTATATATTTCTATTTTTTAATGCTGTTCTTTTGAACTTTCTATTCGTCAAAGGATTTATAAAATATTGAAAAATATTGAATACTAAGCAGCACAATTTTTTTTACATTGATAATGATAAGAAATGTTTCTTTAACAGCAAATCAGCATATCAGAATGATTTCTGAAGGATCATGTGACACTGAAGACTGGAGAAATGATGCTGAAAATCCAGTTTTGACCTTTTATACTGTATGTGTGTTTGTGTGTGTGTGTGTGTGTGTGTGTGTGTATATATATATATATATATATGCATAATGCACTTATAATCTGACATTCCCATTCAGTCGGTCTGTCCGACGTACGTCTCTGTTCCCTCCTTCAGGGAACGAGGGTTACCTTTGTAACCGAGACGTTTTAGGGGGACATCACATTACATGACATTACAGTCACTGGCTTGTGGTCCCTCTCAATTTGTGGGCAGATTGGACAAGCAGTCCCATCATAACTCCTGCCCATCAGAGACCTTATTAAAGAGTTTTGCAATCAGCTTTAAATCATCAACATCAGATCAGTGCAAACTTTAATATCATATTGACTTGTCACTGCGTAATCCGCAGCTTTATAGGCCTATATACTTTAATACATGACAACAGAGGCATACAGAGGTCCTCAAAAAAGTAATTAGACACTTAAATTACACTAAGAAATCACACTAAGATTTCTGAAATTGCAGATACAAAATATCAAACCAAGTGGCATTTGCAAAGAAATAATGCTTTACCTCTTTTTTCTTTTCTTTTTTTTACTTGTGAAATGTGTTAGTGTTTTTAAGAAAATTACTGACCGATGCTAAACATTTCTTTTCATATCAGAACTTTTGCATGTATGTGCATTTGCATGCTTGTGTGCTGATAGGACCCGGGAGGAAAAAAACTACCCCCCTTAATCTGTAATCTGATTGCCCTGGAAGAGATGGCCTGCAAAAGTGCATAAACAAACATGAGGAATCAAATCTATCTGTGCACGGATTGAATCAAATTAAAATCAGACCCGAGATGACAGGAAAAAGCACCCTGATTTTTGGAGTGGGGTGAACACTGGTGCAGTTGTGAACTAGAGAGAGAGAGAGAGAAACAGAGAGAGATGGGGCTTTTTGGCAGCTGCCCTTCCCGGCTCAGCCCTTCAGAATGGGGGACAGCAGATTGAATATTTTAATAGGATGGATGAGAGCACATCAGTGGTAGAGAGAGGATTCAATCAGGCGCCTCCGCCAGGGTATCATTTCAGTTTCATATGTTTCCCTCGACTTGACAGTACTTGAAAAACAATGACAGTGACCCAGTTGCAGGATTCTAATTAGTATTAGATATGCAACAGTTGAGATTAGAATGCAGGCTTCCTTTATGGCGGACGGGCTCTCTGATTACCCAAGCTGCACAAGTGTCAGGCCATGATAAAAGCAGGGAAATAGGGATTCAGATAGGGCATCGCCAGGACCCGGCAGCACATCATTTCACAGGGAGTTATGTTTATTTCTAAATACTTCTACTCTTCCTGCCATACTTAGTTATTTTAATCAGCAGGGTGAATTTTCAAAAAAGTAGTTTGTGGTTTCTAAAATGGATAGATCAGCTGAAAATGAACATTTTTTCATCGTCTACTCATCCTCATGTTGTTCCAAACCTGTGTGACTGTCTTTCTTCTGCAGAACACAAAAGAAGTTATTTTGATACTGAATGGGAAAAAAACAGAGATATTTTTCAAAATACCTTTTTTTGTTGTTCTGCAGAAGAAAAACTCATACCGGTTTGAAACAACATGAGGGTGAGTAACCCAACAAGTACAAGAATGAAGAGGCTGGTCAGTGCACTTTTTTTTTTTTTTTGGCCCTTTTTTTCTTGGACAACCTTAGAAATCTCAGCATGACAAAACATTAATCTTCTTTTTCAAAAACACATACAATAACAATTAATTTCAATATTTACTCTCAACGTTTACTGAAATTGTGAAAGAATGTTCAAGAATTGTGTTGAGTTTGCTAATTTAAAATAAAATTGAGTATGGAGCATTTTTTTGGAGTAGCAGTACATTAAGATGAACTTTATTTTTTTTTTCTTATTTTAATTGTAGATTTTTGTCTGTGCCTATACAGTAGAAAAGCTCAAAAAAATTGAAATTGGTGTTCCCTAGGGCTTGTACCATGATGGTAGTTGAACAAACTCAGGGTTATAGGATTAGTTTCGAGTTGACAAAACCAAACCACTCCAATCTGGCTTTGTTGGTACCATGATGCTTATCATCAACTTTCTTTGTCAACTCAGGCTTTGATCCTGAGTCCATGGAGCACATGCACATGAATGAGTGATATCAGTGGTGAACAGCCAATCACATGCCTTGCAACAGAGAGAAACTCTGATTCACTTCTCACGAGAGTTCCAGCGTCATTCAAAACTCTTTTGCTGAAGGTTAAGAGATTGAAGAAAATGAAGAATTTAAAATAATTTACACTGAAGAAAATAAAAGAAATGATCTTGCTCTATCAGTGCAAGTGAAACTTATGAAGTTAGTTTATTTAGTCGATAATATATAGTGATAGAGACATGTAGTCATATTTAAAGTTTATATACAGCTTATTTATATTACATATTATCTGTATATATTAATATTCATTTAAACTAAATGTTCAATAATAACTGTTAAACTAAAATTGCTTGTGTCTAATGGATTAATAATAATATAGATCATATACTAATCATATATAAATCATAAAATAATTCTGATTATCATTAAAGCCAGACAATTTCATCTTTAAATATTTGTTTTTACTATATAGTGACCTTTAATTTGGAGGAAGTGAAACTGGGGGCGGGACTTTACTGCGTTGGATGTGTCACTATCACTTTGCTCTCATCTGATTGGTCCAATTTCGGTTTGAGATCTCTTATCCAGAACATAACCTGCCCCGGAGCAGGTTAGCTGTGGAGCGTAAGTTACTATGGTGATGAACACCGCTAAAAACCAAGTCACTGTCATGGTACCTAAAACCCAGGATTGACGCAAACTAATCTGAAACTTACCTGGCTAGCCAGCGAATCTGGCTTCATGGTACAGGCCCCTGGTGTCTCTGTTTATCTGGAATTATCTGATTAGTTCCTTTGTTTGGTCCATGCTTATAAAGAGGAATTATTCCGAAAAACTTCGGAATCAGTTCTCTTCTAATGACACAGCTTCAGTGTGGAAAGGTCTGAAAGTTATCACCAACTACAAGACACCATCCCCCAGCTCTGTGGCGAATCAATGACTGGCAGACGATCTGAACGAGTTTTATTGCAGGTTTGATCACCATCAAATCACCATTAACACCTCCAACAACCCCCCTCTCCCCCACACCTACAATTCAGTTCAGTGAAGATGATGTGCGCCATGTCTTCAGAAAGAACAAGAGAAGAAAGGCCCCAGACAGCGTTTCACCAGCCTGTCTGAAAATTCTGCGCTGACCAGCTGGCCCCCATCTTCACACAGATCTTCAACAGATCACTGGAGCTGTGCGAAGTCCCCTCATGGTTCAAACGCTCCACCATCATCCCCGTCCCAAACAAACCCAAAATTACTGGTCTTAATGACTACAGACCTGTGGCTCTAACGTCTGTGGCCATGAAGTCATTTTATAAGACTGGTTCTGGCTTATAAAGGACATCACTGGACCCTTACCGAGCAAACAGGTCTGTGGATGATGCAGTCAATATGGGACTGCATTATGTTCTCCAGCATCTGGACAGACCAGGGACTTATGTGAGGATCCTGTTTGTGGACTTCAGCTCTGCTTTTAACACCATCATCCCATCACTCCTCCAGCCCAAACTAACTCAGCTCTCCGTGCCCACCTCTGTCTGTCAGTGGATCACCAGCTTCCTGACAGACAGGCAGCAGCTAGTGAGGCTGGGAAAATTCTCATCCAGCACCCGCACCATGGGCCACACCCCTCAGGGCTGTGTCCTCTCCCCACTGCTCTTCTCCCTGTACACCAATGACTGCACCTCTAAAGACCCCTCTGTCAAGCTCCTGAAGTTTGCGGACGACACCACTGTCATCGGCCTCATCCGGGATGGTGACGAGTCTGCTTACAGACTGGAGGTTGAACTGCTGGCTGTCTGGTGCAGTCTTAACAACCTGGAGCTCAACAAGTCAAGACAGTGGAGATGATCGTGGACTTTAGGAGAAACCCCCCTGCTCTCCCCCCACTCACTATCATGAACAGCACTGTGACTGCAGTGGAGTCATTCAGGTTCCTGGGCACCACCATCTCCCTGGACCTGAAGTGGGACAACCACATCGAGTCCATTGTGAAAAAGGCCCAGCAGAGGTTGTACTTCCTTCGCCAGCTGAGGAAGTTCAACCTGCCACAGGAGCTGCTGAAACAGTTCTACTCTGCCATCATTGAATCCATCCTCTGCACTTCAATTACCGTTCCAAAAGCTACCAAATCTGACCTCAGAAGACTACAGAGGGTAGACCGGTCTGCTGACCGAATCATTGGCACAACCCTCCCCACTCTCCAAGAACTGTACTTATCCAGAGTGAGAAAAAGGGCAAAGAAGATCACTCTGGACCCCTCACATCCAGCACACTCCCTCTTTGAACTGTTGCCATCTGGTCGACGCTACAGAGCCCTGAGCACCAGAACGACCAGACACAGGAACAGTTTCTTCCCTCAAGCAATCTATCTCATGAACACTTGACAAACACGGAACACACAACACTATTACACATTATTTACTTAAAACACTTATTTATATTTCAAATTTGCACACATAACTGTACATACAATTGTCTATATAATATATTGTTTTTTGCTTTTTTTTTTGCACTTTGTCTATCTTGTAAATTTGTATATTATTATTTTATTCTTTTTATTATGTGTCTTGTCTTGTCGCTGTTACTCTGTTGCACTGTGGAGCTTCTGTCACTAAAACAAATTCCTAGTATGTGTAAACAACATACCTGGCAATAAAGCTCTTTCTGATTCTGATTCTGATAAGTCCTCAGCTCTCGCTCACTGTTTGTCGGTTCTCGTTTATGTTGATGTGTAGACCTATTTCTTTCCTGTTTCCAGTATATTTGTCATTAAAGTCTATTTCCTAGTGTTTTTCTTCATCTTTGTAAGCTTTATTACGTACCGTTACAGAAGAACCGACCCAAACAGTATCATTGTGTCTTTTTCCTTTCCGTTTGACCTTTCCATGGACCTTCCTGCAGTCCAGGAGCAGGAGCAGAGAGACCGTCTGCTGGAAGAACACACTCAGGACAGGACTCCATCTGGCGTGCCTTACGCACTACCCTGATCGCTCGCTCTGTGTTTGTTTTGTAACCACGTCAGCCTGAGCGAGCAATCGAAGGCACGCCTTCCAGTGGACGGTCCAAAAGGGGATTTCGCAGCTTTCGTGGAGTGGGTGCAGCTCACCTTTCACGATCGGCCCCACGGAGGATGACTCCGCCACCAGCCCCACTCCACCACTGCCAGAGACCAGCCATCCACCACCAGCAAACAATGGCACGGGGATGTTTTATGTGCCCACCGCAGACTGTGGAGACCGGCCTGAATCGAGGAAGAGGTTGGGGGTGTCATCTCCCCCAGAGCCCGATCCACAACAAACGTCTGACCAGGTGCACAAGCCGGCAACACCGTGGATCATCAAGGGAATACTTGTGGAGCTTGAAGGCTGGGAGGGAAGCCCCGCCCACACACCCACCACAGTGAGTGAGTTGATCCTGGTCTCTGGAGGAACTTAAGGACTTTTTTGAGGCATATGTTATTGACTTTTTTGGAGAGGTTATACCCAGTGCCCCTATATCTCCAGCATACCCTGAATCTCCAGTGCCCCCTATAACTCCAGAATACCAACCCAGCCTCCCTCTCCCATCTCCTCAATCTGCCAGTTCCTCAGCCCCACTTCAACTGATGTGCTTCAGCCCCTCTGCAGCTCCCATATGTGTTGAAGACCTGCCTAGTGTCTTGAGGCCATCAGTTCCACCCTGCGCAGAGGATCCTCTGGATCCACCTCTAGCCTCTGGGCCCATCGCTCCACCTCGGCCTGTCGACACTTCGGCTTCGCCTTGGCTCCTCCCTCCCTCGGCTCTACCGGAAACCATCAGCCACGCGGCTTCTCCGGGCTTCCTCGTCCAAAGTTGCTCTGACATACCAAACTGACGCTCGACACCTGACAGCCAAGTAGCACGTCCATTCTGAGCCTGTGTAAGAAATGCCTTTCCGTACCAGCAGGTGGCAGTAGCTGAACAGCCAATCAGAATGATCAGATGGCCCTACTGACCGACGAGCTCCGACGTCGATTCAACATGTCGAATCGGCCGAAAAAAAGCAGACGAGGACCAACTTCAGCCGATGGTACGGAACACACTGAGAAAACTTAGTTGGCTGATGAACAAAAACTGCCCAACGGCCGACCGTCCGGGTTTGGGCCAAACGGAGTGGAAAAACTAAAAGAAACTTCCGATCTGTCAGTTCTGCCCATCCACCCACAACCACATTTTTATTATTATTTTTTAGGAATGATTTAGTTGTTTAATTGTAAAAATGTAATTGATATATTGTCCTAACCAACCCCTAACCTTAAACATACCAATTGGTATGTGGTAACCTTCTTGAAATATTTAACCTAATTTGTTTCAATATATGAGCAACTTTATTCTGGTTTTAAATTCAGTTTTCTTGGAAAGAAAGACTATTTTCTGTGTATGTGCGAGGCTTCATGTCTGATGTGACGTGACGGTGCGGTAAACGGTTAAGCTAAAGTCTAAAGTCTCTCTCTTATGTTAAAAGTAAGGTTGAAAGATAATACAAATTGTAATAATTTCCTGGGTTGAAAATCAGTTTGACTCTTAACAAATAATTTAAAATAAAGCCAATTATAGATTTGAAGCCTTGATTCTAAGTAAATGTACACTCAGTGTAAAAAAAAAAAAAAGGTCCATATTCATGTTCTCAGTTTGGCTGTTAGAAAAGTCTTGAGACTGTCTTGGGTTCACGCTGACATATCCTCGCTCTGGACCCTCCACCAAATCCCATTAATTCTCTCTCTCTCTTTGCTCAGTATTAGTCACAAGTCAAAGATCAGTGGCCTGGCCATTCTCTCTAATTAACCCAGCATACACACACTCACTCATACACTCATGCACAGCAGGTAGCAGCAAAATGCTAAGATGTTGGGTCAGTTGAAAGTCCACAGAGCATTTAATTAAAACTTTCTGAGCATTCTGCCTAATGGCCGCAGCTGCACAGAGTCCAGAGGCGGCTTCATTTGGCCGTCTGAGCCCGGGTCAGTGGTTCATGTTGTGCCACTGCTTTAATCCACTGGACCTCCAGTCATCTCAGTGGGCTTGTCAGCCCTCACCTGCAGTTTGCCCATGGAAAGTTTAAACTAAATGGCCACCATATTAGTTTTTTATATGGTATAGTTGTGTTGTAGAGGTAACCACCTGTCCTTATGAATGTCACACTAAAATGAGTCTGCTTGCACTTACAGTGTCTACACATGCAGTCATGTATGAAAAACAAACTCATACTGAAAATTTGTGACATGTATATAGCTTATGGCTCATTGAAGTACTGTTGAACAAAAATGCTGTTATTAGAACACTAGATGGCAGTGTTGCGCACATGTGCTCTCACAGCTCCACCATTGCTGTCATATTGTAAATGTAAACAAATGTTTGTGAATACCAGGCAAATTTAAGATACACACACACACACACACACAATATTGTTATTTTATTAATAATATATAGATTTTTTTTGTGATATAGATCATTTTGCATTTTTGTGTATTTGTTAAGTTGCTATTGATGCATTTGGAAAGACAATCTAAAACACTGAAACAAAGACTTTTTCTGTATATTTGCATTAATTAGCTGACATTGTCATTATTGTCCTTCATAAAAGATTATTATTGATGGTATTTGTGTTTTTTATTTTCTTTGTATGTTTAGTTTTTTTGTTGGTAGACCAAGCATTATTATCTACTTTTATAATTATGCTTAGAAAACGGCTTCTTAGAAATTATTGTATTATAAAAGAGCACACAAATAACCTCCTTATCTTTTAATTTCAAATTATTGATTTTGTCCAGACAAATGAATAAACTGACAATGAAAAACACTGAAAATATTTAGCTTTTCTCATCACCTGAATCTTTTGATGCATTGTAAACCCTGGTCCTTTTGTTGGCATGTGAGTATCCTATACCGCATGGCCATGGGGTTCTCAAAAAATAAAAGAACCTGTAAATGGCTTGTGTTAATAGATATAACATCCATTCTACATGTTAAAGTATATTTCAGCCGCTCTCATTAACACCAGCATGCCTTAAAGGCTCTTTTCACACTCATTTGTTTTTATGAGTGAGTTTCACTAAACTCCTGCTGTGATGTTGTTGTAGGAAATGAAACAGTCATTGGAATATCAGAATTTAAGTCATTAATGTCAGACAAATGGACAGAGAGAGAAAGGAGGTGGAGAGAGACAGATTAGAGGATGCTGTTCTTAAACACTTCTTTTATTGAAATAACATGAACTAATAAAATTACTTTTATTGACTATTTATTTGGTAGTGTTACACTGATAGTTTTGTGGCCCAATTGTTTAGGTTTGAATCAAATACATAGATGTTTGAACTACAATAGCATGCTTACACCAAAGACCTTGGTATTCTTCTAGGTGCCTTTGCTTTCCTCTCCCTCTCATGGCTCCCTTGAACGCTCTCTTTTTCTTTTTTTTTGTGCTCTGTTGTCTCTGGCTCACAGTGTGCACAGTAGAGGTCAGATGAAGGGCTTTCAGGCCTATTCAGCTTGCTCAGGCCTGAGGTTTAAATAACACCCAGAGCCCAGTGACCCTGACCACAGACTGTAGCTCAGCAGCCGATGGCTAGTACAGCTATCTGTAATTCTCCAATACAAGTACAAACACACCTCTTCAGCCCTCTTTCACTGCCACTTTTTGC